>PVJX010014553.1:0-44607 GCA_004027295.1 Dolichotis patagonum | reverse complement strand
TAAATGGACACGACTTGAGACCATTCTCTTAAGTGAAATAAACCAAACTCACAAGGGTAAATACCATATAATCTCCCTAATATGAGATTTGATAAGAGTATATAAGACTTTATGGTAAGCATGAGGCCCCATCTCATAGCTTCGAAGTCTTTCAAAGTTTTAAATCATCAGTTGGAATGGTGTTATCCTGTTTTGTTTGGCTATATCATACGTGATGATATGAACAGCTGTTTTGAAGAAAACATTATGACAGCTATTGCTGATTTAATATTATCCTTCTTAGAAGTCCTACCATGCTTTTTTTTTGTTCTATTACCATTGGTTCTATCTACCACATTGTGTCTCATTGGAATTTGCATATGTGTGATAGTTCAAACAAATTTTTTTCTTTTTTATCAAAAATGAGATATTATAATACCCATTGATCATTTTCTGTTATTCGGTTCAGAAAGCCCTGGAATTCTTTCACTATATGCATGGCTTTATACTATTGTGTTATGTTTGATGTTATTGTAATTGAAACTATGCTCAACTATAGCAGAGATATGGTGTTAGATACTGTTGATGTCCAGTTGACTTAATGTAAAGTACTGTGTTGCCTATGTTGACCTCTTCTGATTTGCTCTGTACTGCCCCCTTTTGTTTTATTCTCTTTTAAATAAAAAAAAAGAAAGAAACAACTGTGTAGCTCTTGCTTCTCTGTGCTATATAAAGTTTGTGTTCCTCATCTTTTTTATGTAAAAATTTGGATAAATTTTTCTAGCAAGAAGATGCTTAAATTCAAATTTACAGTAGCATAGTTTGATTTAACAATTCCGAATTATTCGTTGAATAATTCCTGGCTAATTTTCAACTTAACATAGGTTGAAATATAAATAATAAATTTATTTTGTCTTCAACAGTATGAAAGGGAAATAAAAGCATATCCAAAGTATTATGATAAAAATGAAGACAGAGATGTGAATGAAGGATAATAGGACTTTGAGGTAGGCCAGGGATTCTAAGTTTCTGTAACCAGGAAAATGCTATAAAGAAATGACATGAGCTATAGTTCACTGAACAAAGGATAAAAAAGCCTGGGCCTAGGTAAAAAGAGAACGTGCCTCCAACACTCTCAAAACATAAACTCTGATGCCTTTGCATCTATCTTCTATTCTAAACTGCGTGCTTTACACATGTTCATTATTAGACATGACACATTGCAACTTCTTTGTTCATGTGCATGTGTGTAAAGCAGTTTCTTGTAGGTATGTTAAGGTTTAAAATTTAGAATAGAAAAAGCAGTGTTGCAGGATAGTCCCTTTCAACACCTGTGTTTCATCGTGCGTGGGTCAGAGGCCACCTGCATGGGCACTGGGGACGTAAATTACAGAAACCAGTTCTCTACAGTCACTCAGCCTTGTGCTGTCCCCCACTGCCACCAGCAGCCACCACACAGGTCATGACATGGGGTGATGCTAGCACAGTTACTTGCTAGGCCGAATGGGAGGAGCTGGTAAGGCCACAGGTATTTGGCCAGGGGTTAGCAATTATGAACAGATACCGAACAGAGCAAGAGATGGAGGAGTAGGGAGGGAAGGATGGGGCTGCGCATGAAAAACAAATGAAGAAAACCTAAACAGTATTATGTGTATGTACCAGCTCCCCTCAGTAACTGCAATTATTATGTCCTGCAAACGTGTACTAATAAAACTTTGTTAAGAACCCAAAAATAAATTGATTAGTTTTAAAAATGAAGTGGCACTTTGGAATCAAAAGAGTAGAGAAAAAGCCATGTATATAACAAAACCAATTATGGAAGAGCAGTAATTTCCCAATTTAACAACAATGAAGTCAGCTTATAACATTAAGCACAAGTTCTAACCTATAAAGTACAATTGATTCATGTCCATTGTTTGAAAGAGTATATCTGTATATATGAATAATTACAACTTGCTCGGGAAATATAATTTAAAACAAAATCTCCCAAACTAGAAACCCTTTCCACACCATTAGTAAGAGAAAACAAATGCTTATTACCAAATCAGCATTAAGTTATAATGTGGTGGGCATCACACCCAATGATAAGGAGGTTACAAAATCAGGAAGGAAATATATATATATTCTTCAAGTAAAAAAGGGTTTAATAGCGCCATCTATCACGTGTAGTGCATCCTAACTTGACCTGACAATTGGGTTGACCATTGGTGTTAGCTAACTGAGTAAACTAGAGGAAAAAACAAACATACGAACTTTTCATATCTTTATGACAAAAGTTAGTTTTGGCAACATGGAGCACGATGTTCCCTGGAGTTAGGCTGTTGCCCCACGAGGGAGGTGGGAGATGCCTCCTCTCCCTGACGGCGTCCTTCCAAACCCTGGCCTGAGACAGCAACTATGGGCCACAAAATGGTAAAACCTACCTCGGCTTCAAAACGACTCTGTACGTTTCAGAATGAACAGGAAACACTTGTAAACACAGGTTTCCTAAAGTAAAAGAGAGGAGAGAAATGGCTCAGTTTTTATTCTCAATCGTTAACCCTTACTTTTACTTATATTTGTGTTTGCTCTTACCCTGCAAGAAGAAACATGACATGACTTTGCAGAAAGGAGATAAACTTAGAGCCACTTTCTCATTTAGGTGAATTAGTATGGTTTGTATTATATGTTGAATTATATATTAGTTATTGTATAGTATATTTTGTATAAAATGAAAAATTTAGTCAGCGGTTTGGAACTAAGGTACGCTTCTTGGGAAAAAAACAGTAGTACATACCATCTAATAAGTCACCAAAAACCATCATATAATATGTTCAAAACTATCATTTCATCATACTAACATCTTTTTATCTATTTAGGTTATGTTGGAAAATACTATAAATGTAATTTTTAAAATGTTTTGCTGTCTTATGCAACAGAATTACCTAACAGTGACCTCTGTTTATCAGATGTATATTAATGTTATTGTAAAGTTTTAGATCCACCAAATTCTGCGTCGCTTTTTTCTGTGAGTTCTTAATTGATGTAGAGTTGCTATACATCTTTACCAGGTGCTGTATTGTAAAATTAAGGGGAAAAAATGCATGAGATAGAAAATATAGACAAATACCTAAAATGTATAGTAGCAAGTTGGTAATTAAACTCAGGGAAAGGGCTTAGCTAGCGTATTCAAGGCCCTGATTTGCTACCCAGAATTGCAAAAACTCTACAAGAAAAGTCTGTTAATTTTGACAGAAATCAAGTTACAAACCTTTGTCAGATTTTCCTACTGGATTGATTGTATTTGCAAATAACTTATCATTAGTATTTAAAGATTTTAAACTCTCACTTCTCAGGGGGAAGTATTCTCAGATAGGGTGATTTGAATGTTAGAAACCAGCTCAGCACAGTTTTCCAAGCTCATTCCCGACAAGCAGATGCAAGCTGTGAGCAGACAGCCTATCCTGAAGGCAGCAGCATGTACCGCGAACGCACCTCTGCGGCCCATTCTTTAGAAATTGTAACCACTTTGGAGTAAATAAGGGGAGCTACTGTGGTTTAGGTTTTCTTTTATAAGAGACATAAACTTGTACGTTTACACCTAAATTATTCTCAGTGGACCGTGCACTTTGACCAGTAACCTGTAATTCGGTCTGTATTATCACTGACTAGAAATGGTAGTTAGGATAGTAGTGAAGAAACTGGAAATGTATGACTTCTGTGAGACACTCCCATTCACTGAAAGAGTGGCGGAAAGTTTCTCTGCTTTCTTCCCACCGTATCCTCCATCAACCAGCACACGCTCCAGTAACAGTGAGAAGTGCTCTGAAATTTCACTGCCATCAACTACAATCCCAAAGTCACAAGAAGAACTATATTCCTTGGTTTTAATAAGAATTAGATAGTGATGCCTTCTGTCGTCATTAACTATTAGCAAAATTGGAAAACACCTACAACATACATGTTTGCCTTCAAAAGCTACAAGATTTGGGTCTATTTCTGTCTAGGCTTCGCTGTTAATTGTATTTATTTTTAATACACATTCTATAAAACCTAAATTCCCAAGAAAAATTTATCATGACATATACCATTGTAAGTAAAAATTAAACATTTATAATACCTCAATTTTATCTAGGGTAAAATTCTTTCCTTTCTAAGCATTAATATTTATTTAAATCAGCCTGAAAGGAAATAAAGGCAAAATAGATACACTTTCTGAAGAGAGTGTGGGGAGCTCTACTGAACAATTTAATTCAGCCAGTATCGATAGAGCAGAGACCAAGTGCAAGGTGCTGTATTGTAAAACTGAGGAAATAAGAACTGCATGAGATAGAAAAGAAAGACAAATACCCAAATACCTGAAACATATAGTGGCGAGTGGGAGTTAAGCTCAGGGTGAAAACACTTACCTGACATACTGAAGACCCTGGTTTGCTCCCAAGAACTGCAGAAAAGATGCATAAAATATCAAATGTAGATCTGGATATGAGTGCAATGCAAAAGTGCTTTTATATGATTTCAGAAGGGGAAAATATTGAGTATAAAAATACATATGCCATTACTACCTTAATTTAAAAGTCAATGCATCTTTCCATTTATTTATTGGTTGAATTTCTGCAGTATGCTAGGCAGTGTTCTGGTTTCTGGGTATAAACCATGATACAAGTCATGCTTCCTGCTTAAATGAGATATCTGCATTGCCTATGATTTAAATGAGCTAGAAGAGTCAAGCCTAGAGGAGGCCTGACTCACGGGGCTGTGGGCAGCTGCAGGAGAATCACAATTTCAAGTCCAGCTTGCACAGCTTAACCAGACTTTGTGTCAAAATAAAAAATTAAAAAAGGTTGAGGAGCTGGGATGTAGCTCAGCAGAAAAGCCATGGGTTCAGTCCCCACTACTACAAAAACAAAACATCTTATAAGAAGTGGATAGCATCTGAACAATAGCACAGAAAGAAATGAAATCACAATAGGCAATAGGGTTGCACAAGGATCAAAGCAAGAATGTATGGGAGTGTAAAAATATTGAGAACCTGTTTGTCTGGACTATAAGGCAAATACAGGAATTAATGGACATAGATAAGGTCAGAGAACCAAAGCTGTGGCGTAAGATCAGCAAGGGGGGTTTGCTGCCAGTTTTGCAGGGGAGGAATAGTACAGCAGAATGATATTTAGTGGGCATTAAAAGTGAAGGATAAATTAGTGGGGTGGCACTAGCAGTTGGATGATGCCAGTTAAGAGATCATTTGTATATTCTCAGGGAAAGGTAATAATAGGCTTTGGAAAAGATGGTAATTTGAAACCTTTAACATATATTTGTTTTCCTGAAATATAGTATTCTAGTCGAAATCTAGAAACAATCCTCAAGGAGAAACAGCTTTGTCCTCCTCCTCCTTCACCCTGCTCCCCCCAAAAAGAGGATACTTTAAAACAGTCTGCATTTTACACTGGTGTGAGCATTAACAATGGCCTATTTTAAAAACTAAATCATACGCTAGTGGAAGTGATTCTTGAAACCAGTTAATTTGTTTTTTTTTTGTTTTTTTCTTTTGGTACCGGGGATTGAACTCATGACCTTGCACTTGCCAGGCAGGCGCTTAAGCCACTGAGCTAAATCCTTGGCCAAAACCAGTTAATTTGAATAAGCTTCTATGTGCATTTGAAAATAAAGTGACCTACCAGTGCCTTCTGCGAAGAGGCACTTCCCCTGAAGACAAAAGCAGTGAAATAATACTGGAAATACAATTCATACACCATATCACTGAGCTTCTTAATGTGTAAATTAGTGGGGTTTTGTTGTATTCACAAAATTGTGCAACCATTGCAACCATGTAATTACAGTACACTTTTTCCACTCCTGAAAGAAACTGTGCTCATTATAAGTTCCTCCCTCCCAGCTTCTGCCCAGAACCAGTCTGCTTTTTGGCTGGCACTGATTTGCTGATACTGGAAATTTCCTACAAGTACGATAGAAGACCATCCGTGCCTCTGTGCCTGGCTTTCACTTAGTGTAATATTTTCAGTGGTTATCCGTGCAGCAACATGTATCCAGTGTTCATTCCTTTTCATATCTGAATACCATTCCATTCTAAGAACATCCCACATTGCACATACGTTTATTAATTGATGAGCACTTGATGTGTTTCCATTTGTAGCTAATATAAATAATGCTGCTATGAATGTTTGTATACAGGTTTTTGTTTGATCCTGTTTCTAGTGTGCCTAAGTGCAGAATCGATCAGTTGCATGGTAAACATGTTTAATTATTTGATAAATCACTAGGGCTTTTCCCAAAGTAACTGTACCACTTTATATTCTCACCAAGGCATGAGTGTTCCAATTACTCCACACCCTTGTCAGCACTTGTTACTCTCTGTCTGATATCTGTGTTTTGTCAGCCAATTTAGAAACACAATAATGCTATTTTACACTGTGAACTTTTCAGGTCTTCTTGCAGTTATGACACAGCTACAGGTCAGCCACAGGAAGCATTTGAAAGGTTTCCTTTCTGTCGTGTAAAATTTGGGTCACACATGCAAAGCTAACATAGACTGTCATTATTTAAAACAAATTTTGAATGTGAATGTTTGTGTCCACTGAATAATGAATGCACGTCTCACGCACGCCAGTCTCTGTCAGCCTATGCAGCAGTAACCAATTTTGCTCTTCAGTATGTGTGCCACTAGAACGCTGCCTAAGTAATAGCTATTAGATTCCCATGTTAAACTGGAGTTCTGACCTTGTTTTGTCATAGGTGGCAGTACAAAGAACCTTAGCAGCTTTCAGATTGGGTAGCTGGGTAAACACTGCTTTCAGTTCAGATCCTGCAGGAAAGTAATAAGAAAGCAATTTTGGATGTCATACAAGCCAAGAATAGAGGGTGAGGTGAATTTTCTTTACACAGCTGAGAATATAAAAGATAGACATTCTTCATCTGCCAATGCTCTGAGAAAGGAACAAAAATGCCTTCACATTGTTTAAAGCTAGTAAACTGCAACCATAAATAAGCAAATTAGCTAGTGATTACCTCTGGGTAGAGTAGAGATGCATGATAAAAAACAAATGAGGAATGGTACTCATGCATGGCTTTGGTAGCTACTAAAAAAATTAAATTTCCATCTTCATAAAAACCTTTTTAAGGAATGGTATGAAGGGTTGTGTCCTGGTAGCAGAACAATTACTTTTTCAAATGAATATGTTTGATAATAAATGCTACCGCATCATCTGTGCTTTTCAATGCTAACTGTTGTAAATGATTCATACCACTGTCAAGAAGACGTATCTGCGGGAATCATTTGGAAAGATGCAGTCAATCCTATCTTAGTAGACTGTATGCAAACAAGAAGAGTTTAACCATAGCACCAGGGCCAGGTCATCAGTAATAAATCAATAATTATTAATTAATGAGGTTGCTAATGAAATCAGAGAAGAACATTAATCTTTGTAAAACCACACATTATGCTCTGGATGGCACTTTTTATTCCTTTTTACTTTGTTGCTCTATTTTAAATATAATGATATTTAATATCATATTTTAATATTTTAAATATAACGATATTTAATATCAATATATTTTAATATTTTAAAATATAATGATATTTTAAAGGGCCAAATTGTTTTTTATAAATATGATGAAAAGGTACTTAGTGGACATTTCTCACATGGAATGTGTGGTTGTAAGAAATGAAGTAAATTTGTAGCTATGGACCCCATCAGCAAAGAGTTTAGACTCTAATAAACCACACAAAACAGTGCCTGGAGTGTCCATTTTACTGTCTTTTTTTAGAGTGTTTAAATAGCAGGCAGGGAGAATAAGTTGAAAAAGAACATTTAAATTGAGGCTGTTTTGTTCCTATTATAGCTTGTTAGATGCTTAGTTTGCTTAAAATGAATGAAACTTCCTACGCTTTCAAGGGACACCAGCAGGGCTAAAATGTCCCCAGATTATAGAACTGCAGTGAGGGGAAGTGTTTGTTGCTTTTAGTAAGAACTTGTCTAAAAGGGGCTGGGGATTTGTGGCTTTAGCGCCTACCTGGCAAGTACAAGGTCCTGAGTTTGATCCCTGATACCAAAACAACAACAACAAAAAAACAAAGAACTTGTCTAAAGAATTTACAGTAGCTTTGATTATTATCTATGTTATATTAATTAGAAAATTGCTGTTGCCTGATGGTGGTATGCTATGGCTTGAATTTTAGAATAAATGAACTAAAATCTTATAAGCAAAGTATGTATATTACCTTCCTTCTAAATGTCAAAGGCTGTTATTTTCAATGATATGGAAAGATTGCTATTTTGACATAAAAAAGTTATATAAATGTAAGTAATTTTAGTATTTTTATAATTAAACCTTGCTACTTTTTGTTCAAGTGTGTATCTATTTGAACTGAAAATTATGCAAAACTCTTGAAAATTTTTTGAACACATTTTTATATGTGCAAAATGTTTTGTACTCATAATATTGAAGATGAATACTATTTTATAAAGTTAACAAAAATTAAATAATTCCACTTAAAACATTTTGCTTAATTACTAATACCCCAAAATGAATATTTTCATCCTAAGATAAATATTCACTCTGGGGGGGGGGTGAACTGAAACTCTGGAAGCCATTAGTCATGAACTTCTGCACTTTTTATTTTCTTCTCCATGTTTCCTTCTCATCCACTCTTAGCTCCTTCTCTCAGTAACCCTGTAATACTGATTCTCTCTTAAAGTGCATTTCTACTTCATTGTTTTTAAGATTTCTTTCAGTACATGGCTATCAAAACACTGGGTGCTTTGTCTTTCACTCATTCATAATTATTAACATATCAATCTTCCTACATTCTTCTTACTAGTCGCCTTTTTTAACTTTGCCCATTCTAAAAATCATTGCAATTTCACTACTACAATAAAACCAAAAACACAAAAGCATAAACAAAAACTAAGCAAGGTTATTAACTTGTTCAGTGTCACACAAAAAATGAAGAAAGCTGGATTGAAATATAACCCACTATGGAAATTTATACTTCACTCCTGAACACTTTCGCCTACCTTGGTAACAGAATTGGGTACTGTCCACTCCTCTACCTGGCCATCTCCTCAGTTTTGCACTCTCAAAGCCGTCATTTACTGATTTTCTCATAGCGATACCTAGATGTAGTATAATATGACTGAAAACAGTCACAGAGTTGATGGGGTAATAGGGAAATTACACATGTGGTTAAAAATAAATGCATAATTACAAGTTGTACTGTAAATTCTATGTAAGAAAAGTAAGTATTGCTAAGAGATAATATAAAATAATAAACTATTTTAAACTGAGGTCTTTGAGACATCTTTTATGAGGAAGAAGTATTTTGGTATATATTTCCCCCATCTCTTTAAGCTGAGGTCTGGATTATACGAGAAATTATCCAGCTATGGTACGAGGAACAGCCTTTCAGCCAAAGGAGAGATGTCTATAAAACCACTAAGGTGGGAAAGTGTTGGGCCACTGAAAGAAAGTCAGAGTGACCAGAGCATGGCGATCTGGGTTATGGGATGAAAATTACTGGCTCTAGACAGGTAGACAGGGATTCAGCATCTTTCATTTCATATAAATTTTCAGCCTCACACAGCGAGACTAATCTGCTGTATATATGTGTGCATCTGTGTGTATTCTGTCTTGAATTTCTATCTAATTGGTGTAACGCTAAGTGTAGCCATGGTGTTATTACTTCCAGCCAACTGAAACTTCATCCTTCCTAAATAATTGAAGAGAGGTCATAGACATCCATTTTATTTCTCTAGTTACTTATAGCACTGGTGTCTGAATACAAATTAGATTCATCTGTTGCAAATAACACAAGGCAGTCAAAGGATTCTTCATGCTGCAGGCACATTTTTCTTATTTATTGGAAACATTAAAAATGTGTCCCACCTAATTTTATCTGAGTAGATAGATAATAAAACATGAAAAATGTCATAAACTTAAAAAAAATGTAGCCTGCTTTAACTTCCTGTCATTTTGCCAGGTTCTCAGATCCATCTGATGGCATGTGTATTTTTCAAGTGGAAAAAAATATGTATCTTGTTTTGTAGGGAGTCCAAGTCTACAGGTGACCTGGATATCCGTATCAAAACTGCGAACTATACTTTCTGCCTTGGACATGGAGAAGGCAGTTCCAAAGTAGTTTGAGTCATGCCTTCGTAGCAAGTAACATGCTGGCAAAAATGAGGAAATATTGGTTGATACTTTTGTTTAGTCTGATAAAATCCCCAGACATTTCTGACTCTGTGTGACAGAGGATGTCGGGAAACTGCCCTGAGAATGGAAGATATTTTCACCCTGCTGTGCTCCTCCTGAGACCCCCCTTGTGCCGTAGCCCTGGCTCCCTTGTAAGCCACGGATTTCTCGCTTTGAAAAGTGAGGAGAGAGCTACTGGAGATAACTTCATCTGCTCTGATGCTTGTCATCCTGGGGAGTATCTTCATGCTTAAAAGTAATGAACAACAATTCTCTATGTCCGTTGAAGACTGAGGGTTAAATTATGTGCACCCTATTGCATAGTGCAATAAGACTGCAGCATTTGTTTTTAGTACCTTAATTTTTACTGTTGAAGTTTAACTTAGAACATATATTGGGTATGAATTTGTCTAGGGGCATAAGTCAAATCTTTCAAGAGTTGGAGGAAAGCATCATGTACAGTGCATTATAAGTTGTTACCTTTCTACTGTTTCTCATCTATTACCTCAGTAGATCTTAGTATCTCCAGTGAGATGACTATAGCTGGTAATGATGTCTTTGCATAGTGAAAGAGAAGAATAAAACATCATGATTAGTAAGTTATGTCCAGGGAATCAGACAGCACAGTTGATTAGTAAAAGACCCCTGGCACTGATGTACTCCTTCTAGATCCCTGCCTTTGGAGGTAAAATGTACTGATAAGAAGCATTTCCTGTGGGATTGTTACACAGGCATGGGCAGAGAGTTTTTAAGGAATGAGGTAACTGACACGGTGTGAAGCTATAATATCCACTGGCATCGGTCATGTCAGCAGTGGATTTGGGCAGAATTAAAAAGCTCTCGGATTCAAGCTATGAACCCCAGGCTTTGCTCACTTTCATAATCAAACTGGCAAACTTAAAAGCCTAGGATAAGTAAAGATGTCACTCTGGCAGAAACAATTCCACTGGGAGTCCTCTGGCAAATGCACTTGGTATCCTTAGCTATGCTCATTGTGGGCATGTGAAAGGAGGGTGATGGAAAAGAGAGAGGAAAGAAAGGAGAACAGAGATAGGAGGCAGCAAAGAAGAGAGGAAAGACCAAGGGAGGGAAGGTTGACATTTGGTTTGAAACTGTGCCCATAAATATTTTAAGTTGGACCGAAAAGTTTCTCCATGCATAATGAACTGCATCCTAACTTGATAATGTGAACTGACCGTAACCTACTCTCCTGATAAGTAGCTGTGTCTCAGTCAGTCACAATCAGTCAACTGTTCAAACATGTCCAAGCAGTACAGGCTGAAGCTGTGACCAGTCTGTGTGTCTGTTTCCCTTTTGTTTTCTGTAGGGCACTTTCTTGTATCTAGCTGTAAATATTTTCTGCCCATGTAAAGAGTCAGGGAGTTCAGAATCACCATTCTTCCAGACTGCTGCCCTAGTCTAGAAATAAACAAAGCCTAGTAAGATCTGAAAAATAGATTTGTCCTAATTTTCTCTTTTAATGGAAAGGAGAGAACAAAGTGAGTTTAAAATGGATTAAATAAGGAAAGTTTTAATCAGCAAATCATATATATTAAGAAGTTTGCCACAAGAAGCTTTTAAAGAAATTTGTATTGGGTAAACCTGAGCTACAATTATAAGTAAACATAAAATAGAATGTACTTTTTTTATTAAATCACCCATTTTTCAAAAGACACTCATGCATTAGGATTTCATCCAAAATGTGTTTTAGAAAATGAGATTTGCTTTCTGTGTTTTCCTTCTAATGAGAATTACATGGCAAACCCAGCTAACAGGTCTCTGCCTTGTCCCTCTGCTGAGGACGTAGGCACAGTGATATTTTTGCATTTGCTTCACGAATAACAAACAGTAAATGCAAATGCAATAGGTGCCCTTAAACCAAAAAGAATTAGCTTTTGAGCGTATTCCTTACTTCAATTATCATGAAGAAAATTGAAACAAAATCAGAGCTACCAAAGGTGAAAGAATTCATCCTCCGCTGCTAATTAGCTTTCTGCATTAAGTGATTACATTTACATGCTCACGTCATTATGCAGTTTCAGTGTAGCTTACAATTCAGATGCTCATAAAATACATATTTTTGTTTTTAAATAACAGTATTGAAGAAGTAGGGAAAAAGCCTTTTTGGGATACCAAAAATTAGAATATATTTTATAGCTCAAAGCAGTTCTCGTTATTTAATTTCTACCTCAGGAGCCTGTTTTTTAAGCTGTTAATTTTTAGAAACAGAATATGCATGGTAAAAAGGCAAAACAGTAATTACTCCTAAGGTTAATGGAAGTACAGGTAGAAGGTATGTTCGTGCAGAAAATGAAAATAAGATGATTTCTTTTTGAAAAATTTATCAAGAGATGTAAATCATCAGTGTTTATTGGATGTTGTTCGTTTTCTGTCCTATATCTGCTCATTTGTAGCATTCTGCCGAATGCTGGCAAGAAACACTGGTAACAGAGTCCTTTATAAAAGGTTCAAATGAAGGGTAGGGACAAAAGGGAAAGAGGAGACAAAATGTTCTTTAATCTTAAAGACAATGAAAGAGTTTCCCAGAGAGATTATGTTCAGTCGATAGGTTTTCTTAATGAGTTTCAAAATATGCTTTATTGGAGAGACACTAGTCACAAGTTCAGTATAACCATAGTATTTTTCACACCAAAATATGGCTAGAACTGTACTTGTCCTTGGAGTAGCTTCAAGTCATGAAAGCCTGCCTTGTCCAGTTTCTCTGAATGATGAGTGATGGGGAATGCTTGCTGAGGTTTCATTTAATTTGTATCTGGAAGGAATATTACAGCTCATGACCAATGTCTTCAATTAAACACCTTGTTGAATGATGTGATGCATCATAAGACAGAAGGTTTTTTGAATTGGGAATATATGATAGAAGCTGAACATATGGTATTATATAGGAAAAAAACTTCTAGGATGTGTGAATGAAATAGCATTTTCAAAGCTATTTCAAAAATATTACATTTTCAGAGGTGTTAGCAATTGCCTGGCCTAGAATTTAATCAACAACAAGAACTTTGAAAAGACTCCATTACAAAGAATGTAGATAATATGAAAAATGTCACTGAGGCCAGAAAGAATTGCTATCAAATTTCTGTGACTATGCTATAGGAACATTCACATCCATATCAATAATAGGCCCACACACTGTAATTTCCTAGATAATATCAGATAGCTCACATAAACAGCCTGTGTATTTTATCATGTAATCATCCATTCTGGTAAATCCATTGAAATATTAAAAAAAGAGTGTATCATACAAAAGTTGCAACCAAAGTAAAATATCATACTGTGATGGCTGTGTTTATATGAGGATCAACATAAATTATACATGTCTGATAGAAAAGATATATCTTAATATTGTTACGAAAATTCAACTTTAAGAAATTTACTGTTAATAAAGATAAAAATATGGACTAAAGCTAATCTTCAAAAGCCTTTAGGAGTTATATTGTTTGCTACAGGCTGGAAAGCACATGTCATGATTCAGTCTGATAATACATAGGACACCAAAGTGTTGAAAGTACCACTCCACAGGCATTGGTTTCCGGCAGTGTCCAACACCTAGACCACAACTTGAGTTCAGTCGTTGTATCTTTCCCCATCTTCACCATTCTTAAGGAATGAGTTATCAGTCAGCGTCCTCTAATACCCAACAAAGTGCTACTTGCCTAGCAGGAAAATGCAGGTTTTAAAATTGGATTTTATAAATATGTTGTCATCTGACGCTGACAGCAACCCTTTGGGTTAAGTATGCTAACAATCATCTCCTTGGAGGAAAGCAAGCCCAGGGCCTTTCCAAAGCAGAAATGGCAGCTGAGTTCAAGTGTTCTTGTGTCAATTTTCACTTTTTACTTGCTTTGTTACATTGTTGACACTCGTGAATTAGTTGAAGCTCTGGAAATATACACAGAAGGAAAGAGGAGAGACTTGCAGACGGGAACATACACAAAGCCATATTCCAAGTAATGTTAAGTGGCCTTGTTTCTAGAACTATTCCCGCGCCAGTTCCTGAAAGTGAATGTAATTCTTATGTATTAGAAATATATGTCATGAAAATTGCGATATTTATATAAAAAAAATGGACACAACTTGAGACCATACTCATAAGCGAAATAAACCAAACTCACATGTGTAAATACCAGATAGTCTCCCTCGTATGAGAGTTGGTAAGAGTATATAAGATTTTATGGTAATCATGATTTCCCATTTCAGTGCTTTGAAGCCTTTCAGTGTTTTTATTCATCAGTTAGAATGGTTTTATTCTGTTTTATTTGACTTTTTTATGTGTGATGGTATGAAAAGTTGTTTTGAAGAAAACAAAACATTATGGCAGCCATTGCTGATTTAATATCATCTTGCTTAGAAGTCCTACCATGCTTCTACTCTGCTATTACCATCCGTTCTATCATGTTGTGTCTTATTGGGATTTTAATATATGTGATAATATAAGCAAATCTTTTTATTGAAAATGAGATATTATAGTAGCCATTGATCGTAGTTATTCAGTTCAGAATGTCCTGTAATTCTTTCATTCTCTTAAAAAGTTTTATACTATTGTGTTATGTTTGATATTATTGTATTTGGAACTATGCTCAACTATAGCAGAGAAAGATATATTTTGATAGCTACTGTTAGTGTCTGGTTGTCTTATTGTAAAGTGTTGTGTTGCTTATGTTGTTCTGTTCTGATTTGCTTTGTTCTGCCCTCTTTTGTTTTATTCTCTTTAAAAGAAAAAGAAAAAAGAAAAAGCCTGAAATGTCTGTTACTGTGACATCTAGAAGCAATTTAGAACATCCAGTACCTTCCTTTTTTATTAGTTTATAAATATCTTCAGTTCATTTAATGATTTATTTTCCCAAAATACACTCAGAATATATTATAGTTTGCTATGGTCATGATTGCCCTTTAGAAATCATTGTGGAAAATTATTATGTAACACTGTTTTCTTTATGTATATGCTCAACTGTATGTTGGCATATTTTGAATAACTATGAGATTTAAGAAGATATTTGAGAAATTACAGATAAGCCTGTTGATCTTATTGTATATATTTTATATACATTGAGCATATTAATTTCATTCATAAAACTGTAGGAAGCTGGTCATGTAGGTCAGTGCTACAGTGCTTGCACAGCATACACAGAGTCCAGATTAAACCAGCAGGGCTGAAAAAATAAGTCAATTAGACAGCTGAGGGAGCTCCTGATTTCTGATTGGTTCATATTTTATAGGTTCATATATTTGTCATTTTTTAGAATTTAATTTTCTCATAAGAATAATTATATGAAAATTGATTAGGATCTCAGGATTTATTTTAAGCCATTTTAAAAGTGTTAATATTAATAGATAATTGTAAAGGTATAGCACAAACTTTAATGCCAAGAATGACTCTTCACACACAAGAGCACACACTTTTTTCCTGTCAGAATCATGCTGTTAGCATCTGCATTAATGGTGTAAATCCAGATGCATTGGGTGGAAAATAATGTCTAATACCTCTTTTTTATCATTTATGTGTTTTTAGTCTGTAGCGTTATGATATCAGCAATAAATGTATTTACTTGGTATCTTCCAGTTTGAAACAACAGAAGATATTGCTAAAGTTTCAGGTTCTGTTGATCTAGAAACTACTGGCCATGTCTTCCAAAGCTCTGCGGACCCCATTTCTAAACCCAGAGCTGACAGCTTTAAAGAGGAGTGGCTCGCTGAGCCCATGACCTGGCATTGTGCTTGGCTTCGGTACATTAGGAGGAAAAGTTCACTTGATCCAACTGTAGTTTTTCTCAGATTTTCAGATATATATTTTTTTGAATCTTAGCATCTCTGAAAAAGAACTAGACCTGGGCTGGGGATTTAGCTCAGGGGCATAAGCACCTGCCTGATAAATGTGAGGTTGTGAGTTCAATCCCCGGTACCAGGAAAGAAAAGAAAAAAGAGGTGACCTTAGAATCATAAATTTAGTTAGAAACATTTTTTTCCTTGCTTAATACAAAATAATAATAGCCTATTTTATGACCACCTTAGTTAGACTTGACAGAATAAAATGTTACCAAATATCAAATTGTCTGCATCCCTAAAATTAACTTCATTTTATTATCATGACCTGTAATAAATACTATAGTTTATTATTACTAATAAACTCAAGCACTTTTTTCAACTTCTGCTTTTCCATTTAGCTCAAAAGTAGAATGGTGACCTAGCTTTAATTGGGACTCTGGCCATGACATTGTCCTTACAGATGGGAGCCCAGAGACGCAGGTGCCAAGTGCCAAGTGTAAGCGGGCAGCTCTTGAGAAAAGGCTGGACTGCCAGGTTCTTTGTCAGTAAAAGGAGAGAGCAATGGAAATCAAATGCTCCAACAATGAATGGTATATGAAGAATGCGGAACCCAAAAATAAGTGGAGAAGTCAGCATTCATCTCTCTCCATCGCTTTAGAGAAAGTTGAGGACAGGTTGCCAGAATTTTCTGTTGCTTGCCAATAATTCCTTCCAGTTTTCTTTCATAGACAGTGAGCTCTATGGGTATAAATTTGGAGAAGACTTTGATGATAGGTATTAGAGAAGACTTCTAACAACTCCTGGCTTTATAGCTCTCCATATATAATTCCTGAAATTCACTCAGGACCTGCTCTAAATAGGAAATGAACACAAGCCATTCATGCCTGACTAGGGCAAGTGTCAGCTCACATTTCTCTACCCTACAACCAGTTCTACTTGGGTTCATGTACTCGCCGCCTTCTCGAATATTATCCACATCTAGAATCTAACAAGGGGGAAGCAGGGAGTCTGACTTGATGTGGCTTGCCATGCTTTTCCTTCAGGCTTTTTTGAAGGTTAGCTGCGTGAAGCATGAACTTTTCCATTTTTATAATTTACTGCAGCACAGATTCAGAGCAGTAGATCTACTTTAGTAGGAATTATATGTAATTTTTTGCAGTTATTCTGAAACATTTATGCGTGGAGATGGGGAGAGAAGAGATGAAGTCACTTTAGAATTGGCTCCTACCAGCATGTTGCTTTCCACTCGGGGTCATTCTGCAGTCCTATGAGTTTTCTAGGTCCCAGTCTGTGGGTCCAATTTTTGCCCTATTTGCACTGTATTAAAGGTCAAGTGTTATATATAACCGCATTTTAAAATTAGTTCAATGCTCTTAGCTTCCTTGAAAATGATTTTGTGTGTGAGTTCATGGGAACCATTTTCTACTAATTGTCTTACTTGTAACCGTGGAACTCTTCCCCAAAGTGCTTAATAAACCTGTAAGTAAATAGTTTAATAAATTATTTATAAAATGTGTATTATTGTATGTTAAATAGGTAAAAATTTACAAAGCTAAATGAATGATTGTACATCTAAGCCACAGCCTCATAGACAGGCACCATGATAAGTGCTCAGTGTGATAAAGTCTCTCACAGACACAGCAGTGTGGCACAGTCTTGGAGCTTACTGAAATGTGGAAACAGCTAGTGAGAACATGTATGGTTCTTCATGCTCATACCTAAAGAATATATATGTTAGACGACTTAGTCACAGGGTATGATGGACTCTTCATGTCTTATCAGACACTCAGTTAACAATAAAATGAAAGACAACAAAATCATATGATGCAAAGTATGCTCTTATCCTTTTCCTAGTCTGAACCAAAAATGTAGGCCTTAATCTTGAAGTCACCTGCTCAGAGCAACCTTCCTTGACACCCACATCTAAATTGGGACTTCTTTTTATATTCTCTTAAACACCTGTATCTTGCTTTTAAAAAAATATGTGATTAGATGTGATGTGTGTGTCTGGATACTGAAGCCTCGCTAGTGATTGCACTAACACCCTGAATCAAATTACAAGATCAGATCCAGTGATCAAAGACTGCACGCAGCATGAAGCTCTACTAAGAATGTTGAGGATTCAAGAAGCCCAAAGGCCTGGGCAAAGGATGGAGAGATCTGGGCATCAAGGACAGCCCCAGTGCATGGAGCTCCCAGATTGACCACTGACAGCCTCTAGGTGAGGCCTGCGTAGCCATCTGTCAGGACAGGGAACACTGAAACTACTAAATACCGAGCTTTATACCTGCTGAAGGATGAACTGTCCCTCTCCAAATTCATATATTGGAATCCAGTCTCCTGTGTGATGTGTGTGGAGCTGTTAAAGGCAGACTTAGTGACACAGGGGAATGAAACTCCTGACCTACTATGTCTGCAAGCGTGTGTTCTCTAAAACCGAAGAATGAATTTTAGGAACAATGGAGGTGAAGAGTAGAATGCATTTATTGAGAGATAGAAAGCTTCTGTCTGAAGAGAGACAGAAGGGGTCCCAAGCAGGTTGCCCAGGACTCTGTCTTTTCCAGGGACTTTTATAGAGTAAAACCATGGGTTCAAGGTGGGGGAAGACAGAACTCAAAAGGCAGATGGGCATAAGGTGGGACATAACTATAGTTAGCCAATAAGATCAATAGCTTAGGTAAAATTGATTACCTTAGGGACAAATGGGGAAGTGAGTCACATAGAAAGCAGGCATTCTTACAGAGCAGTGACTGTTTCCTAGGGGGGATGGGAACTATTTAGGGTGTCAATCCTCAGGATATGGGTGCATTTGTATGGTCTTTTGTCTTGAGGCCTGGTCCACAGCAGGAGGCGTCATCTTCCAGGGCAGTTTCCGGGTGGGTGTCCCACTGGCTCCATTGAGGACCTAGCCCCATCTCACTGCCTATAATAATTTTAACTAACTCAGCTGCCTGCAATATTAGAATGCGATGAGAAGGGTGAGGCTCTTAGTACCCCTGTGAGAAGAGCCATCAGGGAATTTGCTCTCTCCTCTTCCTCACTGCATGAGGACACAGCAAGAAGATACCTCTGGAAAGCCAAGAAGAGAGTCCTTGATTGAATCTAACCATGCTGATCTCAGACTCACAGCTTCCAGAGCTGTAAGAAAACCATTTTTTCTTTTTTACCCACCCAGCTTATGATAATTTCGTGTGCATTGTAAGCTCTTTGATTGTGCCTTTACTGGCTTGGTAACCTTTTAACAGGGACACCCTGACTAGCACTGCTGACAGAGGAAATCCTCTTCCTCCTTAGGGGTATTATGTATCTATCTGCTTGACCAGGAAACCAAGCTGGGGGCAGCCAGCACCCACATTCCGAGCCCACAAAGGGAGTGGGAGGAGCACAGACAGACTGCTTCATTGCTTTCCTTGGCCAAAGATGCAACCTTGATGAGGACAGGGACTTTCTCCAGTTGGATCATCACTGTTTATCCAGGTCTTAGTGCAGCGCATTTGCCAGCACAGGGCTATTGAAAGAATGAGTGAACTAATGATTAACTGCTGTGGAAAACTATAAACAATTGTCCTGGATAGCCTTTCCTGAAGCCCCAAGATGCGTGCTTTACATCCAGCACTTAGAAATTGAATTCATCATTGAGCTGGCTGTGTCCTACATCTTCTAATGAAGTAAACAATCAGTTTAATTGTATGTAGTCTCAACTATTTCCTTGCTGAAATTATGTTCTGGTAGATTTAGGATAATTGAAGAGGAGAACAAAGGCCTTGGTGCCTTCCAGCTAGAAGCCTAGAGGTCTATTTTTCTACATAATGTTACGATGGGTTCTCTTTTAATATCATTCTGGGTCTGTGAGTCACACTAGAAACATTATGAAAGTACTCTTTCAAAAAACTCTCCAACTTTTATGTATAGGGCTTGTAAGCAGTAGAAAATGTCTCCCTGAAGAACCATTGAGTTTTATGCAAATAAGTGCTTCAAGGGCAGACAGGAAATAGTGAATTGTCCTATTATTCTGAAACTTCAACAGGAGTTTTCTTTATGCACCAGAAAGGCCAAATTTATAACCAGTTAATCAGTGAACCAAATTGCAGTCACTCAGAGTATGCTACACTCACAGGGGAACTGAGGCGTGTGCATGGGAAACAGACCATTTCCACAAGGGGAAGTGCTATCACAAGCTTACTCTCCAGGGGTGAGCTGAGATACCCCAGCTAGGGACTCTGGGGAAGCAGCCTCCCTGAGGAACAGGCTGCTCTACAGGAGCCACGGCCAACAGCAAGGCTGGCCAGGGGAGAGCCATCCACTTTCCTACCTCTGCCCCTTGCCAGCGTCTCTCCTTGTCCTCACCTACCAGAAAACAAGGTGGCAGAAAGCCTGGTCACTGAGCCCGCCATGGGCATATGCAGGTACAGCACATAGGCACAGTGCAGCTGGAGGGGCAAGCACAAGATAAGCATGAGAAAGCCCTGTAAAAGCACCGTCCTGGAGGGTGGAGGTGTGGAAACTGGAGAAAACTGGAAACCTGGGTGAAACCTCTTCGATCATTCATAAGCCGCAGTATTTTCTAATTTACATTTAATTTTTATCTAAGTAAATCAATCTAAATGTATTTTAAAGTAATACAATACATTAACATTATACACCTTTATGGAGTACAAAGTGATGTTTAGAGACATGTTCGCATTATCAAAGTAAACATATATTTCCTCCATATCTCTTTTGTCAGGTTAAGAACATCCTATTCTGTTTTTTTTTTTCTGAAAAGACTTACTTCTGTGCTTATATCTTCATCCAGTATTGTGTCTTAAAATTTTATTTAGCAGTTGATTGTACAGTGCTTAATATGTGGGAGATACTAGTCTGAGAATTTCACACATACTCTCTTAATCTATACTTAAATATCTATATTTACATTTGATATATTCATGTTAGTATATATGGTATATAGGTATTCAAACAGACATATTTAAGCTAAAACTATATCTGTAATTCAATCCTTATATGGTGATATGAAGCAGGTATTATTCTCATAATGTCTGTTCTGCACAGGAGGACACTGAGACCCAGTGACCAAGCAACACGTGGTAGCTTTCCCTGCTTAGCAAAGACAGAAGCCCAGCCCTTGGGCTTCAGTGTCCATGTCTTACATCAAGCATGTTCCACCTGTCTCATGGGGACCTGGTGCGTGACCAGTTCCGAGCACTCAGTCAAAAGATCACAGACAGTGATTTTTACTCTTTAATATTTGACACCTCTCTATATTAACTTCCTTGTAGACCTTTATAGAAGATGCATTTTACACAATAAAAAAAAATCAAGCCACCTACAAAGCTACTCAAGATAATTTTGATTAAGTACACAGAGGTCAGGCTGCTACTTGTCCAAATGAAGGGTGTAGAGGTACATTACAGAGTTTAGCTGAGTAGCTACAAAGTAGTAGAATTTAAGTATGAGCCAATTCAGCAGAAAAACTGTGGGTCCAAAAGACTAAAAATGTATTTTTCTTTATAGAAAAACTAACTGACAATTGATTTCATTTCACAAAAAAGAAAATATGTAGGTTTGAGACAGAATTCTTTGATAAATTGAATTTTAAAAAACTTACATATTTTTAAGCATACCCTTTTAATGTAAATGATTGTAGTTTTAGAATCTGAATTAAACGTTTCTACATGATTTTGTCTAATGAAATAATTTGTCCTCAAATGTCAGTTAATTACATAAATCTCGAAAGTGAGGATTAAGTCAAATTTATAATAAAAAGATGAACCTCTATGAAAATTTTTCTGATGAGAATTGTGAAATTACTGATTTTTAAAACACATAGAATAAATCTACCCAATTTTAATATAGGTGACTATTTGGCAGTCTGACAGTCAGTTGAATGACATGTTTATGATTAATGTCCTAGTCTCATTTTCAAAATATGTATTGAATTTGGTTTTTAGGAAGTTAAGTTTTACCAAATGATCTATTTGACACCTGAATTTGAGCTGCATCGTACTGTCATCTAACACAAACAAATGATTCAATGTCTTAATGAAACTTAAAACCTTGGTAGTTCTGTAAGTTATATGAAAATTTCAAAATAAATTGATTTTTCTGAGGAATTTAAAAGTGGAAATTCTAAAACTTACATCTTCTAGTGCTGTGATTCTAGTATAAATTAGAGCCCTGTGCTATCAATAGATATTGCCTAAACAAATTGAATAAAAATAGTAACAGGCTTTACTAAAGGCATGCCTATAAGAAAACTAATGAAAATAAATAAATTTAGAGCTATATCAGTGACAAATACAAGTGCTCCATCCTCTTTCAGATTTAAATGCATCTTGTATTATTAGAATAAGAGGAAAATGTCTTCTGAGAAAACTCTAAAGGTAAAACTAATTTTTTTCATATCCTTAAATTTAAAAAGATTATTAGTACACATTTCTATATGATTGAGCTTAGATTATAGTCCTGATACTTTGGCCTGTACTATTTCTGGCACTTGTTTTCATTGGAAGATGTATGTGCTTGTTTTAATGGCCCCAAGTTTCTCAGTTTTAATTTGCAATCTCCAGTTTTGTAGTAGCCACATATTTTTGAAAACCGTAAATTTGAACGACCTTTATATCCATTATAAAGTCATCCTAAGCATATATAAGTACTCTGGAAAAAAACTTTGTTATAATGAAGCAACAATTTATAGATACCCTCCAACAATCAAGGAAAATAAATTGGAAAGCCATTTTATAGCAGTTATTCCATTGATACAGAATCATAAAGCTCAGCTAGTTTACTGATGGCAAGCATCACATTGTGAAGGAAATATCCCATATTCACACAATATTTAGAAGAAACATTCTATTTCTGAGTTAATTTACTTGAGATGTTAGATATCTTTGACTGTCAGATGAGTTCTACCCAATCTCTGCATATAAAGTTTTTTGTTTTGTTTTGTTTTGTTTTGTTTTGTTTTGGGTACCGGGGATTGAACTCATGACCTTGCACTTCTAGGCAGGCGCTTAAACCACTGAGCTAAATCCCCAGCCCTAAAGATTTCTTGAAGTGAAAATTTCATAAAGGATAATAAAGGTGTTGTGAAATACTGAGTCCACATATTCAAAAAGAACAAAATGCACTTAAATATTTTAGTTTTGTACATAAAATTATACACAACTTTGGTGAAGGGCGCCACTGTAAACTCTTTAGTTCTCCTCACTGAAGAGCTCGAAGGACACTTTAGTAAGAACTAAGGGTTGGTAACACTGTGGTGTATGGCTCACCAATCATGCCTTCTTGACCATCACTTTCATGGCTCATCCATCCTCGTAGCTGTGGAATCTAGGCAGATGCATGAAATCTACTTTAACTCAAGAAACTCCAAAGCCAACACCTATGACTATGAGTTCAAACCATCACAATATTATCTAGTACATTTACACTAACCTAGAATTGACATTGGACACTAAAGACATAACAGCTTTAAAAGAAATAAGCAAAACAAACAGGAATGGCACTTATTTACTGGGAGAGTACAGACTCACAAAGGCATACAACTAAATATAAGGGTCTATTTCAAAGATTGACATAGAAATAAATGAGCTAGCTCATGAGCAGAGAGAAAAGATCTGTTTCCTAGGGAAGTGGGTATGAAAGGCACAGCACTGTGGGTTGGTGCAAAGCCACCTGAGAGCATGAGGATAGATTCATGAAGGGTAAGATGTGTAAAGCCACGGAACAGGAAAGTGTGGACTGTGGAGCAGCAGGCGACCCAGGAAAGTTACTCTGAGGTTGCATGCACTTAAAAATAAAAGTATTTAGGAAGTTAGATTTTATATTAATAATAATGGAAAACTATCAAAGGGTTGTGAATGTTTTAGGAGGAGTCCTGAGTTTGGTAAAGAATTAATGAAAAGAGGAGATGGAAAGGACAATTACATTAGGAAGATGAATTACTTGTCAAGGTGAGAAAAAATGGTGATATAATACAAGGCCAAGTCATGAGATTCGAAAGACATTAAGATAAATTTGAAAGGACTCTTCCATGTGTATGAAAAGAGAGGAGGACTGAGACTCCAGGGTATCTCCCGCCTTTCTGACTGTGGAACCTGAGATGCTTGATAAAAGATGAAAAGGAAAATTTGGGAACAGAAAATGAACTCCATTTCAAATGGACTTATTTGCAGAGACCTGTAGGTCATCAAAGACAAACCCTAAGTGGTCTGCAAATACAGATCTAATGTTAATTGGAAAAAGGTTGTTTGGGACAGTGTAACTGGAATTATCCATAGAGACAGTTCCTGAACTGACGGAAGTGATTGAGGTCATTGGGTTCAGAAAAAGTAGAAGAAGAAGAAAATAGGGAAGAACATCAAATAATGGACCCATTCAAAACATGAACATTTTGTTTATCACTGGTAAATGAAGTTTTCTCTCCAGTGAACATCCCAGTGGGTTCAAGGCTTGGAATACTTGAGGCACCTATGAAATCTTATGTATGTTGAATTGAATTCTTACTCTAACAGGAATCCCTTTTTGGTCCTTTACTATGTTTCAGTGTTGTTCTGGATTTATATAATGATGAGTAGCCTGGTTTGATAGATTGAAAATTATCTTGGCAATATGATCCCCACCAATATTGACATCACCTTGTAGACATCTAAAACCTAGCAAAAAATTCTTTGTTTCCAAGATTTACAAGTAAAGAAAAAAAACTACACTGCAGTAAAATGAGCTACCTGCACCAATCACTGTAGCAACCTGCAGTGAGGTAGTGGGACCACACCCTAGGAGGGATGGACACAGCCATGAGCAGTACAACTGTCACCTTTGATTCAGACAATTTATCTTAGAAATGTTGACTTATCTTTTGTATGAGCTTAGCATCTTAGGTCATTGATTTTTTTTTTTAAATTTTATTTAAAGGGAAAAAGAAAAAGAAAAAGAAAAAAGGGTAGAAATAATATAGAATTCCAAAGGAAAAAAAGAAAAAAAACACTAAGAAATCACTACTTGATAAATTACATACAGTCATCTTGGAAATAGTTGTTCAAGTTACGAAATTAAAGCATACAAAGTAGACAAACAGTGAGACTGTTTAACAGTTCTTCTCAGTGATCTAACAAAAACAGTAATATAGTCATCCATTTTACACACTTAAACATACATGCAGTTATATCCTTTAGAGCACTTTCTTTTCTTCTCTTTTTTACAGTAGGAATTACGCATTTTGGGTTTTATTACTCTTATAGTTCATATTACCTTTCACACTAGAGACACAATGTGATATTTATAAATATGACTCTTCTTTATTTCACTAATGAGGATAGTCTCAAGTTGTCCCGATTTACCTTTGGAGGCCTCAAGATCATCCTTCTTCATAGCTGAGTAATATTCCATTGTATAAATATACCACATCTTTTTCATCCACTCTGCAGCTGATGGGCATCGTGGTTGTTGCCAACATTTAGCTATTACAAATTGTGCTGCTATAAACATGGGTGCACATAAATCACTGTGATATGAACTTTTCAGGTTTTCAGAGAAAATACCCAGGAGGGGAATAGCTGACTTGAATGGAGCTTCCAATCCTAGTCTTCTGAGAATTCTCCATACTGATTTCCATAGTGGTTGCACCAGTCTGCACTCCCACCAACAGTGGAGCAGTGTTCCTTTTTCCCCTCAGCCTCGCCAACATTTTATCAGTTGATTTCCTGATGGCAGCTATTCTTTCCAGTGTGAGATGATATCTCAATGGTGTTTTAATTTGCATTTCTCGAATGACCAGTGATAGTGAACATTTCTTCATGTATTTATTTGCCATTTGTATATCTTCATCTGAGAACTGTGTGTTTATCTCAGCTGCCCATTGTTGGAGAGGGTCCTTGAATTTGGAAGGTTGATGTTTTTCAATTCTTTATATGTTCTTGATGTAAGTCCTTTGAGGGTTTGCTGGCTAAAATTGATTTTTGTGCATTGATTTTGTATCCAGCTACACTGCTGAATTTGTTTATTACCTCTAGTAGTCTTTTAATGGAGTTTTTTGGGTCTTCTATATAGAGTATCATGTCATCTACAAATAGTGATAATTTAACTTCTTCCTTTCCTATCTTTATTCCTTTTATTTCTCTCTCTTATCGGATTGCCCTGGCTAGTGTTTCCAGAATTACATTGAATAGGAGTGGTGACAGTGGACATCCTTGTCTTCTTCCTGATTTTAAAGTGAAAGCTTTCAGTTTTTGTCCATTTAGTATAATGTTGGTTGTTGGTTTGTCATAGATGGTCTTTATAAGGTTGAGGTAGACACCCTGTATTTTGAGTTTCTGAAGGGTTTTTATCATGAACATGTGTTGGACCTTATCAAAATCTTTTTTTGCATCTATTGAGATGACCATACATTTTTTGTTTTTGGCTCTGTTGATGTTGTGTTTCACATTTATTGATTTGCATATGTTAAATCATCCCTGCCTTCCTGGAATGAACCCCACTTGGTCATAATGTATAATCTTCTTGATGATTTGCTGCATTCTATTTGCTAGTATTTTATTGAGAATCTTTGCGTCTATGTTCATTAGTGAGATTTGCCTATAGTTCTCCTTTTTGGTTGGGTCTTTTTCTGGTTTTGGTATCAGAGTAATACTTGTCTCCAGGAATGATTTAGGGAGGAGTTCTTTCTTTTCAATTTCATTGACAAGTTTCAGGAGTATTGGCATCAAATCTTCTCTAAATTTCTTGTAGAATTCAGCCATGAATCCATCAGGACCTGGGCTTTTCTTTGTTGGTAAGTTTTTAATTACGTTTTCAATTTCAATTTCAATAGCTGATATTCAGTTATTTAAAATTGCTATATCTTTTTGAGTGAGCTTTGGTAGTTCATATGTTTCTTGAAATCTGTTCATTTCCTCTGTGTTTTTCACTCTTTGTGAGTAGAGATTTTCAAAGTAGGTATTCATGATTTTTTGAATTTCCATGGGATCTGTAGTCATTTCCCTCTTTTCAGTCCTTAGTGTGTGAGTTTGGGTTTTTCTTTCTTTTTCTTTTTAAGGTTAGCTACAGGTTTGTCAATTTTGTTTATTCTCTCAAAAAACAGCTTTTTGATTCACTAATTCTTTGTATTTTTTTCTTAGTTTCAATTGCATTGATATCTGCTCCAATCTTTACAATTTTCTCTCACCCATGAGCTTTGGGTTTAACTTGCTCTTTTTCTAGAAGCTTGAGATGAAGCATTACGTTGTTTATTTGTGCTTGTTCTGGTTTCTTGATATGATAATTTATTGGTATATATTTCCCTCTTAGGACCACTTTCATTGCATCCCACAGACTACAATATGTTGTTTCCACATTTTCTTTGAATTGTAGGTATTGCTTATTTCTTCTTTAATTTCACCTGTAGCCCACTGGTTGTTCAAAACGTTATTTAATTTTCATGTATTTATGCAGGTTTTGCAGTTTCTTTTGCCATTAATTTCCAGTTTCACAGCACTATGGTCAAATATTATGCATGGGATAATTTCACTACCTTTGCATATACTTAAAAATGTTTCATGGGATAATATATGGTCTGTTTTGGAGAATGTCCCATGTGCAGCTGAGAAGAATGTATATTCTGATGTGGTTGGGTGGAACACTCTATAAACATCTACTAAGTCCAATTGCTCACAGGTATGATTCAGTTCTATCACTTCTTTACTGATTTTTTGTCTAGTTGACCTATCTCTTTGTGACAATGGGCTGTTAAGGTCCCCTGTTATAATTGTGTTCTTGTATATTTGGTTTTTCATATCCTTTATTATCTGTCTACATAGTTGGGTGCTCCTGTATTTGGTGCATATATATTTATAATCGTTAGTTCTTCCTCTTGAATTTTTCCACTTCAAGTGTATAGTGACCTTCTTTGTCTCTTTTAATCATTTTAGGTTTGAAGTTCACATTGTCTGCAAATAGAATAGTTACCTCTACTTTTTTCTGGGTTCCTATTGCATGGAATACTGTTTTCCATCCTTTGACTTTTAATCTATAAGTTTCCTTTTGTGTGAGATGTGTTTCTTGTATACAGCATATTGTGGGATCATGTTTCTTGATCCATTCTGTCAATGGATTTCTTTTGATAGTTCATTTGAGGCCATTTACATTTATGGGTATCACTGATATATACTCATTTGACTTTGCCATGTTATGTTCCAGTTATTTGTTTTCTGCTTTTCCCCCTTATTTAATTGCTTGTCCTACCTGATGGTTTCTTTCTGTTGTTGTTCTGGGAATTGTGGTCATTTTTTTCTCTGTCTTGTATGTCTTTCAATATTCTTTCTAGGGTTGATTTGGTGGACATGAATTTCTTCAGTTGTCCTTTGCCATGGAAGTATCTTGTTTCTCCATTAAATTTGAAAGACAGTTTTGCTGGATACATCAGTCTGGGTTGAAAGTTGTTTTCTTTCAGGGCTCGAAATATCTCACTCCAAGCTCATCTTGACTTGAAGGTTTGTGCTGAAAGTCTGCTGTGATTCTAATGGGCTTTCCATGATAGGTGAGTTGTGTCTTTTCTCTAGCAGCTTTTAGTGTTCTGTTCTTATGCTATATGTCTGAGATCTTAATTATTATGTGTCTGGGTGTAGATTTTTGTTGACTGTGACTGTGTGGTGTGCTATATGCTTCACTTATCTGCATATCAGATTTTTTCCCCATGTTTGGGAAATTTTCTCCTATTCCTTCTGTGAATATTTTAGTTATGTCATTTGCATTGACTCCTGCATCTTCACTGATGCCTATTAATCTTATATTGTTGCTCTTGGCATCATCTTGAAGCTTCTGGATTTTCATTTCATGCTGCTTTGTTGTTTTTAAAAGTTCTATCCTTTCATGATCACTAATTGCGATCCTGTCCTCAAGGTCCAAAATCTATCCTCAGCCTCATTTAAACAGTTTTGCACACTTGGAATAGAATTTTTTGTTTCTTGGATGTCTCTTTGAGTTTGTTTCAGGGATTCTGCTTGTTTTCTATATCGTTCATTCAAGGTTTCAATCAGTTTCCCATGCTCCTGTACTTTTTTCTCTATTTCTTCTTTAGCTGTGCTCAGCAACTCCTTTACTAAGGTTATTATTTCTATCTTTACATGAGAGAGTACTTCTAATTTGATTTCCTGTATGGCCTTATTGAGTTGTTTTTTTATTTCATTTGGTATCTTTTCAGAGATTTCTGGTGTGTTACTTTTGGAGTCCTCTATTTCAATGTCTCCTGTACTTGTTCCTGGTAGACTAGATGTTTGAGATTGCATTTGGCTTTTTTGTTTTGCCATTTTCCCCTTTTGAGTTAGTGTTTGGTCCCTCAGACCCACTAGTGTCAACTGTTGGTAGTGTGTATCTTGGTTTCCTACTGTAAGACTGATATTTGTCCAATTGCTGGGTCCCACAATCAATAGGTGGGCCAGTAACCTGTCTTCTTACTGCAGGGCCCATTGGGTGAGTCCTATATTCTTCCTGGGCTGACAAGCCTAGTAGTATTGATGTAGCTCAACTTTTAGTTCCTGCTATTACTTTATCTTCAGGTTACTCCAGGTCATCAAATCTCCCTATCTACAGTGTTTGTGTCGGCTGAGGCCCTACTGTGTCCCTACTGTGTGCCTGTGTGTCTCATAAGCCCTTTTGATTTTCTTCAAGTTGAGGGAGTCCTTCTCGGCACACTCCTCACTCTGCCTGATATTTTCTATGTGTAAAAAGGGGTCACCCACACTCTTGGCAGACTCACCAAGGTCTTACAGTTAGTTGGAGGGAGCTTTACCACTTGCCCTATTTAGCCACTGTACACCTCTATTTTAGGGGCATACTCACCACACTGACTGGAGCCAGCTGGGATCTTCTGTTTAGGTGATGCAGTCACTGAATCTCCCTTCAAGCTAGCACAGATAATCCGCTGTAGTTCAAGGTTCACCCGGGAGTGAAGTTCCAAATTTGCCCCGAGCATCAGGATTCCTCTGGAGCATGCGGTCATGGCCTGGCGCTGGATTCTGGGCCCTGCTCACTGCTTGAGTTTGCTGGGTGTGGCCCAGTTAGGCTAACTGATACCTCTCGTGTGTCTTGGGGTGACTTCGGACACAGGGTGAGGACTTACCGCCTGGTAGTGGAGTTCCGAGTGTGCCCTGTGGGCTGGGATTCCATCAGAGCGCAAGGCCAGGGCCCATCGCTGAATTCTGGACCCGGCTCACTGCTTGGAGTTTGCTGGGCATGGTCCACTTAGACCCGCTGGTCCCTCTCATGCAGGTCATTGATTCTTTTTTTTTTTTTTTTAAAGAGAATGAAACAAAAGAGAATAAAACAAAATAAAACAAAGCATATCAGAACAGAACAACATAAGCAACTACAATAAGACAACCGGACACTAACAGTAGCTATCAAAATATCTCTTTCTCTGCTATAGTTCAGCATAGTTTCAAATACAATAATATCAAACATAACAAAATAGTATAAAACCATTCAAAAGAATGAAAGAATTATAGGACATTCTGAACTGAATAACAGAGACTGATCAATGGCTACTATAATATGTCATTTTCAATAAAAAAATTGTTTATACTATCACATATATTAAAATCCCAATAAGACTCAACATGATAGAACCGATGGTAATAGCAGAGTAGAAGCATGGTAGGACTTCTAAGCAAGATGATATTAAATCAGCAATGGCTGCCATAATGTTTGTTGTCTTCAAAACAGCTGTTCTTACCATAACGCATAATAAAGTCAAACAAAACAGATTAAAACCATTCCAACTGATGAATGAAAACATTGAAAGGCTTCAAAGCACTGAAAAGGGAAATCATGATTACCATAAAATCTTATATACTCTTACCAACTCTCATACGAGAGAGACTATATGGTATTTACACATGTGAGTTTGGTTTATTTCACTTATGAGTATGGTCTCAAGTTGTGTCCATTTATTTATAAATATCTCAATGTGATCATTCTTTATAGCTGAGTAGTACTCCATTGTATAAAAATGCCACAACTTCTTTATCTATTCCTCAGTTGATGGGCACTTAGGTTGTTTTCAAGATCTGGCTATTACAAATTGTGCTGCTATAAACATGGGTGCACATATATCACTGTGGTATGATGTTCTCAGTTCTTCTTGGAATATGCCTAGAAGTGGAACAGCTGGGTCAAATGGGACTTACAATCCCAGCTTTTAGAGGAATCTCCAGACTGACCTCCACAGTGGTTTTACCACTACACTCCCAACAACAGTGCAGAAGAGTTCCTTTTTCCCCACAACCTTTTTCTTCCAGCATTTGTTGTTGGTAGTTGTTTTTATCCTGCCATTCTTTCTGGTGTGAGATGGAATCTCAGTGTGGTTTTAATTTGCATTTCATTTGACTAATGATGATGAACATTTTTTCATGTATTTAGTTGCCATTTGTATTTCTTCATCTGAGAACTGTGTTTTCATTTGAGATGCCCATTTTTGGATTGGGTCTTTGAATTTTGAGGGTCTGATTTTTTTTAATTCTTTGTAAGTTCTAGACAGAAGTCCTTTGTCTGAGGGACAGTCCATTAAGATTTTTTCCCAATTTGTGGGTTTTCTTTTCACTCTGCTGGAAATCTCTTTTGACATGCAGAAACTCTTTAATAAAATGTGGTCCCAGTTATTGATTCTGGGAAGTATTTCCTGTACAGTTTGAGTCTTGTTCATGAATTCTCTACCTACCCCTATATCTTCGAGATTTTTACCTAATTTGTCTTCCAACAGATTTAGTGTTTCTGTTTTAATATTTAGATCTTTGATCCATTTAGATTTTGTTTAGTACATGGTGATAGGCATGGATCTAGTTTTAGTCTTCTGCATATGGATAGCCAATTTTTCCAGCACCATTTGTTAAAAGACTGTCATTCTTCCAACAAGCATGTTTGGCCCCTTTATCAAAGATAAGGTGGTTCAGTGAGTTTGTGGTTGTGGTTGTATCTTCCAATCTATTCCATTGATCTTCAAGTCTGTTTTTATTCCAGTACCCTGTTGATTGTATTACAGCAGCTTTGTAGTATAATTTCAAGTCAGGAATTGTGATGCCTTCTGCCTTGCCTTTGCTGCTTAGAATTGCATTTGCTATTCTAGGTCTCTTCTGGTTGCAGATGAATTTTAGGAGTGATTTCTCTAGATCTATGAGGTATGTTAGTGGTATTTTGATTGGGATTGCATTGAATCTGTATAGTAATTTTGGGATAATGGCCATTTTCACAATGTTTGTTCTTCCTATTCATGAACAAGGGATATCTTTCCATTTTCTGAGGTCCTCTTCAATTTCCTTCTTCAGGGTATTATAATTTTTGCTGTATATCTCTTTTAATTCTTTCATGAGATTTATTCCTAAGTATTTCATGTTTTTGGATGCTAGTGTGAAGGGTGTGGCCTCTCTTATTTCTCTCTCAGTATTTTTGTTGTTAGTGTATAGGAATGCTATTGACTTTTGAGAATTGACTTTGTATCCAGCTACCTTGCTGAATTTATTTATTATATCTAGGAGACTTTCAATGGTGTTTTGGGGGTCTTCTATGTAAAGTATCATGCCATCTGCAAATAATGATAATTTAACTTCCTCTTTTCCTATCTTTACTCCTTTTATTTCTCTCTCTTGTCTAATTGCTCTGGCTAGTATTTCCAGTACTATGTTGAATAGGAGCAGTGATAGGGGATATCCTTGTCTTGTGCCTGATTTTAAGGTAAAGGTTTTCAGGTTTTGGCCATTTAATTTGATGCTGGCTGTCAGTTTGTCATAGATGGCCTTTATCGTATTGAGGAAAAGACCATCTATTCTGGTTCTCTGTAAGGTTCTTATCATGAATAAGTGTTGGACATAATAAAAAACTTTTTCTGCATCTATAGAGATGATCATGTGGTTCTTACTTTTGGCTGTATTGATATGGTGGATTACATTTATTGATTTACATATGTTGAACCATCCCTGCATTCCTGGGATGAATCCCAGTTGGTTGTAGTGTATAATCTTCTTGTTGATTTGCTCTATCCTGGTTGCTAATATTTTATTGAGAATTTTTGCATCTATGTTCATTAGGGAGATTGGCCTATAATTCTCTTTTATAGTTGGGTCTTTTTCAGGTTTTGGTACTAGAGTAATATTTTCTTCCAGGAATGACTTAGGAAGAATTGTTTCCCTTTCTATTTCATTGAAGAGTTTGAGGAGTGTCGGCATTAAGTCTTCTTTGTATTTCTTATAGAATTCCTCAATAAATCCATCTGGGCCTGGGCTCTTCTTTGTTGGCAAGGACTTAATTACATTTTCAATTTCAGTAATAGAAATTGGGTTATTCAGCAGTTTTACATCTTCCTGATCCAGCTTTGGTAGTTCATATGTATCTAGGAATCTGTTTATTTCTTCTGTGTTATTGCACGTATGAGAGTAGAGGTTTTTGAAATAGGTGTTGATGATCTTCTGTATTTCCACCGAGTCTGTGATAATTTCACCTTTTTCATTCCTTGTTGCATGATTTTGAGTTTTTTCTTTCCTTTTTTTTAATAAGGTTGGCTAGGGGCTTATCAATTTTGTTTATTCTTTCAAAGAACCAACTATTTTATTCATTGATTCTTTGAATTGTTTTCTTAGACTCTATTGCATTAATTTCTGCTCTGATCTTTATAAGTTCCTTCCTTCTTTTGGCTTTGGGCTTGGCTGGCTCTTCTTTTTTTATATGTTTGAGTTGTAGCATCAGGTTGTTTATTTGTGTTTGTTCTGTCTTCCTGATGTGGGAACTCAGTGCAATAAATTTTCCTCTAAGGGCTACTTCCATTGCATCCCACAAATTCCTGTAAGTTGTGTTTGTATTTTCGTTTGCTTGTAGATATTGTTTAATTTCTTCTTTAATTTCCTCTGTGACCCACTGATTGCTCCAGAGTGTATTACTTTCCATGTGTTTGTGAGGTTTTTGCGGTTGCTTTTATCATTAATTTCTAATTTCATGGCACTATGATCCGATAACATGCATGGGATAATTTCAATTCTTTTGCATTTACTTAAATATGTTCTGTGGGCTAGTATATGGTCTATTTTAGAGACTGTCCCATGTACTGCTGAGAAAAATGTATATTCTGATGTTTTTTAATGGAAAACTCTATGTCTATCAAGTCCATTTTTTCACGGGTGTGATTCAGTTCTGTTATTTCTTTGCTGATTTTCTGTCTAGTTGATCTGTCCCCTTGTGTCAATGGCATGTTAAAAATCTCCTGTTATAATTGTGTTATTGCTTATTTGATTTTTTATTTCTGTTAATATTTGCTTTGTGTAGCTGTGTGCTCTGGAATTTGGTGCATATAGATTTAAGATTGTTATCTCTTCCTCTTGAAGTTTTCCCCTAACTAGTATGTAGTGACCTTCTTTATCTCTTTGGATCATTCTTGGTTTGAAGTTCACATTGTGTGCAAATAGGATAGCTACTCCCACTTTTTTTTTGGTTTCCTGTTGCATGAAGTATTGTTTTCCATCCTTTGCCTTTCAGTGTATGGGTTTCCTTTTGGGTTAGATGGATTTCTTGTAGACAGCATATGGTTGGGTGTTGTTCCTTGATCCATTCTGCCAGTCTGCTTCTTTTGATTGGTGAGTTGAGGCCATTGGGTTAATGGTTATAACTGTTATATATTGGTTTATTGTTGACATGTTCTCTTTCTGCTGTTGTATCTTTAGCTTTCCATTCTGTTTAATTGTCTGCCTTGCTTGGTAGTTTTCTCCTATGTGTATCTAGAATATCTTTCAGTATTCTTTGCAGTGTTGGTTTTGGTGGTCATGAAACTTTTCAGCTGTTCTTTGTCATGGAAGTATCTAATTTCTCCATCCGTTTTGAAGGACAGTTTTGCAGGGTATGTCAATCTGGGTTGGAAGTGGTTTTCTTCTAGGATCTGAAATACTTCACTCCATGGTCTTCTTGACTTTCTTCTTTGTGTTGAGAAGTCTGCTGTGATTCTGATAGGTTTGCCTTTATAGGTGATCTGTCTTTTCTCTCTAACAACTTTTAGTATTCTGTTCTAATGGTGGATTTTTGGGATGGTGGTTATTATGTGTCTGGATATAGTTTCATTTTGGTTATGGTTATTTCGAGTTTCCATATTCATGTTTGGGAAGTTTTCAGCTATTACTTCTGTAAATATTCTGTTGATATGATTTGGGCTGTCCCCTTCTTTTTTATTTATTCCTGTTAATCTTATGTTATTTTTCTTTGCATCATCCTGCAGCTGTTGAATTATTATTTCCTGATTCTTTGTTATTTTAAAACTATCTTTCCTTTCCTGTTCACTAGTTGAGATCTTATCTTTGAGGTCTGAAACTGTATCTTCACTTTCGTTGAGGTGGTTTTGACAGCTTTCACTAGAATTTTTGATTTCCTATATATCTCTTTGAATCTGCTTTATGTATTCTGTTTGTTTCTTATAGTGTTCATTCAGGGATTCTATCTGTTTGCTTTGTTCCTCTAATTTTTTAGCTGTGTCTTCACTAGATGTGTTCACTCTTTCTTTCACTACTTTTATCATTTCTTCTTTTGCCTGGGCAATTATTTCTGATTTGAATTTCTCCATAGCTTCCCCTAGCTGCTTCTTTATTTCATTTGATATCATTTCAGTCATTTCAGGTGTATGACTTCTATTTTCTTTAATGTACATGGCTCCTAATCTTTCTTGGGATGGGCTGGCAATTTGAGCCTGCCTTTTGGTCTTTCCTTTTGTCATTTTTCTTTATTTCCTTGGTTTGAGTGGTGTTCCAAAGCTTCCCCTGGGTGTGTGGCGAATCACCTCCTGCACTCGCAGCTGCTGGAGCAGTCTGAGCTCCCCTGCATGCACTTGGCTCCCTAAATTGAGAGGGGGAAGCTGGGCATGGAGAACTGGGGCCAGCAGAACCCCCAGGGCACAATCACCTGTCCTAGGTGGGGTGGATATGAACTCAGCCCCTGGCAGTACTCGTCTTAAGCTCTCCAGAAACTCAAATGCCAGGAGCATAGGTCTCCGACTTTCCCCAGTCACCAGGGCTCACCTCAGGCAGTCTCCACTCCCCTGCAGGCTCTTGGCTCCCTTAATTGAGAGGCAGAAACTAGGCATGGAGAACTGAGGCTGGTGGAACCCCCAGGGCACAATCCCCTGTCCTTGGGCCATCTCCACTCCCCTGCAGGCTCTTCGCTCCCTTAATTGAGAGGCAGAAGCTGGGCATGGAGAACTGGGGCCTGGGGCTGGCAGAACCCCTGGGACACAATCCCCTGTCCTAGAGGGATGGATATCAGGTCACTGATTCTTATCCATTACCAATCACAATTTCCAGGTGGCTCAAGCTGAGTCTTCACTCACATCATTTTGCCGTGCCATTAATTGCACATTGCAGCTACTCAGATTCTACAGACTAGAGTATTAAGCTCTCATTTCCTAACAAAAACATGAATCACCTTAGGAGCTCATTAAAAATACAGCTTTCTAAGTTACAAATCTAGACTTTTTGATGTAAGAGGTCTTTCTAAGTCCTAGAATTTAATATTATTTTAATGCATCTCACTAGATTCTGATAGAATTGGTTCACAAATTACATTTTAAGAACTTCTATTATGAGAAAATCAAAAGCCATACATTCTGAGACAAGGGATCCAAGTTACCAAGGTTGAACTTGTATTTGATTACTAAAGAAATATAGAAGTCTCTAACAATGCTTCGTCAGAGGGAATCCAAGAAAAAATAATAGATGTAAATGTTTAAATTCTGATTCAGTCAATTTAGTTATTTGGTACAAAATTTCCAGTTATGAGTAAAATTCTCCTTGCACTGTCACTTGAAATCAAGTCAGTCCCATCAAAGCTGATGGTAGAAACTCAAGAGGGAAGGCATGCCAGGTAAATAGAGCAGTCTTGTAACACTCATTTCTCCACATTTTCACTTCTTTAGCATCATTTATTTTATTTCCAAAGAAAATCTTATATTACAATCCTTGATCCTAGTAACTGGTTTGACTACATGTGTTCCACATGCATAGAAGAAACCATAAGAAATTTGCCAGCAAATGAGATCTTTTCATAAATAAACTGCATGAGCTCATAATATGAAAATGTTACATTAAAGCAGTTGCATACACAAATGTGATGCTAGATAGTACCTAAGGACAAAAGTTATCCTGCACAGAAAGTGTTAGTTGACCTCTAATTATTAATTTTCATCAATCCTAAATTGTTTTTCCTAAATTAAACTGTCTTCAAAATTCAGATTAGTCAACCCAACTGTGTGCTTAAAATAACCCATGTAATTTGTATTTTATAACCTCAGACCCTGTGAAATTCCTATCTTGGCCAGTAGCCTTCCTCTTCTATTTCACACCTCCATTTACCCTTGCTCAGGACAAAACTATAGGTGGACCCACCGATTCCCCCTTTCCTATGAACTCCAAAAGGATATCATGTTGGTTAACATGGCCAGCCACAGCCACAACCCCTATCTCCTGTGTGGCTAATGCGAGTCATCATTACCTCTTGCCAGACATTCTGGAAAAAGTCTTCTAATAGTTGTCCTACTGGGTCTCTAATGACCCACTCTTTCCCAGCAGCTGGGTTGTCCTTTTAAATACTAAGTTAGAAGCTTACAGACCATCACTTACTTTGCATTTCCATTTGAAAAAAACAAACCAAAAGCCACATGCCCTTTCCACAGCAAGCTGGGTCAGTCTGCCCATTTCTGCTGCACTCTAGCAGTTCTGGCTGTCAGCGCAGGCGTGGAGAGCGTGTTCCAGAGACAGATGGCCACTGGCTTCTGACGTCATCACTTTCTTGCTTGGGCAAGTTAAGGAGCCTCCCTGAGCCTCACGGAACCTAAGTGATAAAGGGTTAAGTACTTCAGAGGTGTTCTGCATTCCTTTTTTTGCTGCAAAGTACACACTTGTTCATTGTTCACAAGTTTGGTTCTGCCGTTTCCTTTGCCCTATTGCACATTCCCAGATGGGTCTTGACCACGTCCATACTTGGTTTTCACGGAAACTCAGCTGTTCACAGAAACTGCCTCTACTCCACTCACTTATTTTCTTCTTCACTGTTAGAAGACTTGTCACATTCTTTTATTATATTTCACCACCTGTAGATTAGCAAAAGTTAAAACTACTTTCCCTAACTAGGAGGACAGTACCTCTATTCAGGAATCAACTTCACTGTATGTACAGTGTTATTTATAAAAGAGTGTATGTACATCTAATTTAGTATCAGAAAGAATAGTGTCCTCACATAGTACTAAATAGAATATTGAAGACACAATGTGGGTAATATTTATAACTAAATCTGTGTCCAGCATAAAACAGTAATGTATCAATGCCAGAATTTTGGAAACCTCTCTAGAAAGAAAGAAAGCAAAGGAAATTACACTATGGATGAAGTGGGCTCTTGTTTCCTTAACCTATACTGCATTAGAAATACTTTGAAGAAAATAAATTAATATGAAAAAGCTTTGATTGAAATTATGCATTAAAACTGAATAAAAAATCTTCAGCCTATTTTTATGCTATCCTTTGATCTCATCTATTCACTTCCCTAAGATTATTTGGAGGTATGAATAATTTTATATTTTATAGACTGCTGACATTCCAATTGCAAAAATACGTGAAGATATTACAGCTAAAGTAAATATATTTAAATGAAATGGGAAAGAAGAGAGAGAGAAATGTAGAGCAGAGGCTAATGTATATACAAATTAAAGATAATTTTGATTTTCCCAAATATTTTGGTGTTCAATAAAATAATTCTCCTGGGACATAATCCTAGGGGAAAATTAACCTAAATTAACAAGAAAAATTGTTAAAGGGAGATAATACTTGATGTATGATACTTTATGCCTGTTTTGCTCCTTTTTTGGATCTGGAAATCCAGTTTTATCTTTCCAGACTTCTCATGTTCTAGAGAATTGGCTTAGTGTCACCAAATCTATAAGAAATAGATGACTGTAACAAAATGTGAATTTAATGGTTTGCTAAAGGAAGCACACATTTCTAATGACCTCCTTGTCATGCTCCAGTGTCAGAATTACCTAGTAAATGTGGACCAGTATAATCTGAAGTACACTGCACCTAGACACAAGTGAAATCATGCGAATTTATATGAGCCTAAATTTGATCCTTTTGTACTGAGACCAGGATCTTCTAGGATCCCAGTTCTTTGCTGATGTCAGGTCACCATTCCCAAACTCTTACTTCAGAGATTTTGCTTCTCTTTTTGAGCATTCCAGTTTGAGCATACAGTAGATAATGTCTTGGCAAGATATATATGAAGTAGTAAGTGAAATTCCTATTGTAAATTACATGACACTTGCTGAAATATTTCTCTGCAATTCAAGCCTGTGAGTTCTGAAATGGGGTGGTGACAATGCAATGAAAATGTAATGCCTTTAGTGAGTAGAAGTTGTCAATCAACACTTCCAACCGTGCCTAGACAGCCTTGGGCACATCAGCATCCTAATTACAGAACCCCTGGCACTCACCAATTCTTTTAGCACTTGATTTATTTCCTGTTCAATTTGTTCAATAGTGCCAGTTAATTGGTTTTTTAAATGAGTGTTAAAAATATAAAGATCTAGCTTCATTAAATGGAAGCTACCCTTATTATACACCAATGACTTGTAAGTCTATGTAAAGGTTACTTGGGTGAGGTTGCAGGGCATTCTGTACAAAACCACAGATTTGACTTGGTATTAATGTAGATAACCACTAGTAAATATCCAAAACAGTGTGGTTGATAATAACAGAGATAGTTTTTGTGAACTAAAAATCTCCTTGAAAACAAACATGTAAACAGACTACCTAAAAACATTACACCGTATTTTTCAAGTGTAATGTACCTTATTTTTTGCAGGAAAATATATTTAGGTTTTTTTCTAGAAAGAAATAATCTAATACACTAGTGGATATGCAGTACACTATGAGTTTTTTAATACAATGCTTAGCATTTCTGTACCTGCCATGCCGCTATGGTGTGGTAATATATTAATGTGATATTTTGACTCTGTAAGTGACAAATGAGAGGCCAAATAAATGAAGGCCTTTGTACACTCACGAGAAAATCATAAAGTAATATGTTACATCCTATCATTTTCTAAAATGAGTGTTCTTTGTTAATTTATTTAACTTGAATACCACTATCAGTAGTTATTTTTCATTACTATCAAATATAATGCTCAAGAAATATCATTAGCACTTTGCAATAGTTTTATCATTCAAGGAGCAACATTTACAATCTTTATACAGTAATTAGGTTGAATTTGGGAAAATTTTTCAGGAAATCTATATGTAATTCATAGTATAGATTTTATACTTCTGTGCCTCTACTTTCAGCAAGTATTGCCACATTCCTGATTTCTGGAGACCATGGCAAAAATATCATTAAGTAAATTTTCTTAAAAAGAAACACCAAAATTAAAATCTACTAACTTCCAGCTACTGTATAAACTGTAAAAAGAATATGATTTAAACTAGAACTATTCTCATAGATTTAACCGGAGCATTTTGAATACACAAATATTAGCATTAAACAGTTCACCTGGGAGGGTTCTAAATGTCACCTTAATGAACATGGTGAATTAATTTAGTTGCATTACACAATATCATGACATTCTATATTTTAATAGATTTATTCCTGAAAAATAAACTAGCCTCTCTTTGGGAAATTGGATTTTCAAAAAAGATAACACAGTTGTATTAATTTCCCAGGACTGTATTAACAAAGAATGACAACCTAGGTGGCATGAAACAACAGAAATTAATTTTCTCCAAATTTTGGAGGCTGTCAGTCTGAAACCAGCATGTCAGCAGAGCAATGTAGCCTGGTAGTCTGGGTAGAATCCTTGCTTGTCTCCATACTTCTGCCTGTGGTCATCGGTCCTTGACATTCTGTAGCTCACAGCAGCATGACTCCAATCTCTTCCTCTGTCAACAAACATTCTGTTTGTAGGTCTGTGTCTTCATCTGGGTGCCTTTCCTTTAAAAAAGGGTACCATCAACCATTTTCAGTTAGTGTCAACACTAAAGATTTTGTGTTAACTTTATTTATCTGCAAAGAACTTCTTTCCAAATAAGGTCCCATTCATGAGATTTTCAGAGGTGAGTGCCGAAACATACGTTTTTGGGGTAGAAGGTACAATGCAAGCCATAACAACTACTTTGTGTAAGCATTTTGTATATTTTAAGCATTATATTCTAATTATTTAACTTAAATTTAGTTACTGTTCAGCAAATTATTAGTAGTCTGAAAAATTCATTTTTTCTCAAACCAACGTGCTTTTGGATTTAGCGGAAAGTTGTTTGCCCTGTGGTGTCATGATATTAGCAAAGCCTTTAATCATATGACTTTATGGTAGGTGCCCAAAGATGAACTGTATGAAGCCTGGAACATATTTTGTTATGCCAGTGACAAATGTGTGATGTCTGGTCAAGGATGAAGAAAACACCCAAGGTGAAAACTGAATCTACGACTCATTGATTTGTCTGGGTAAATTAATTCAGCATTTTTTATTAAAAGCAAGAGCAGAACATTGTTTCTTCTATAATTATTTCCTGGATAGAAATGCTCACAGAGACCTGTATTTACCCCTAATCGTACCATGGTCAAGGAACTGAACACTGTAGAGACTACTTTCTGGCCCTCCTGTTCGTCGCCAGTGACTATGGGTAATCTCAGCCAACCTCTTGCAAATGCAGAGGAACAAGAACAAGTAAACACCAAGAAAAGTAACAAGAAAAGTAACACCAGACCACCAAAAACCCATTACTTTTGCCCAAACTATGAAATAAAGTATATACCTAGTAATTATGGGCAGATAATGGTATTTAGAGAAGAAAAACATTATTTTTGTTGTGTTATATATGCCCACTGTATCAGTCAGTGCTTACTCAAGAAACCAATTTAATGCAAGATATACAAATACATATGAATTTGCAAGACTGGCATACACAGAGTCAGGTGTAGAACAGTGCAGAAGGCTGTGCACTGGAGATGGAAGGATCCAGTCGAAGGGCTGGAGCCCACTGTGCTGTCCTGTGTGGGTGTGTAAAGGAACCTGAGGGCTCTGCACCAGAAGGTGAAGGGTCTGTGCTGGAATCCAGGAGAAGACGTCCCCAGAGAGAGCAAAGACTGCAGCACCTCCCAAGAACCAGAAGCAATCCTGCCTCCTTCACTTCTTTTTGATAGCATTCTGATGATTTTCCTCCTTAGGGTGCATTTTCCCATCCAGAACTATGCTGAACCAACTTAGTTGGGTGTTATTTATTCAAGTTGGCACAGTCAATCAACCATCATGCCCACATATGCCAAACTCACTTGAAACTGGACAATTCCATACCACCCTAAATTTTATGTAAAGCAAACATTCATAATTTCCAATATTGGTAATTAGTTCATGGGCTGAATTGTGTTGGTTCATTTTAATTTAAATCACAGTGCACTGTTATACTAAAACAGAGGATAACTACGGCTCAAATTGTGATTTTCGTTCTGTGAGCAAATATCTATTTCACCCTGAAGAGTGCACTTGACACTTTCTCACCATAGGATTCAAATAATCATAAATCACATTTGAGTGGGACTTCAAAGTTAGCTAATGTAAATTTTCACCCAGAGCTCTATAAGGTACTTTAGCTAATTCATTGCTTTCTTTTATGAATTTGGTTGGAGTTCAAAGAGACTCAATCCAAGACTAAACCTACTGTTACTGACAAGGAGATGTGAGTGAAGCAAGGTCTTGTGTTCTATTCTGGACAGTGGTGAAGGGTGACAAAAAACAGGGAGCAATATGACAAGTAAAGCGCCCAAGGCCTACTTTTGCACACCGAAAGGTCACTAAGAAGGAAAAACGTACACTTGCTATTACTATTGAGTTCATTCCAGAGCATCAGTTAATGTCACTTAACTGATGGAAACATAGACACAAAATCCTAAACTTGATACTGGCAAACAGTGCAGCAAATCATGCAAAAAATAATATGTCATAACCAACTGGGCTTCTTCTCAGAGATGTAAGGGTGGTTCAGCATAAACATGCACATGCATATATGGCATAAACAGAACAAGGACAGCAGTCTTATGTTCATTCCAATGGATGCAGAAAAAGCCTTTGACAAAATCCAAAATCCATTCATGATAAAAGCACGGAAGAAAATAAGTATGCAAGGACCTTATCTCAGTCTGATAAAAGCCACTTATACAAAGGCTACTGTCAACATCATATTAAATAGAGAAAATCTGAGAGCTTCCCTTCTAAAATCAGGAACACAAGGATGTCTGCCATTACCACTGCTGTTCAACACAGTAGTCAAAACATTAACCAGAGCAATCAAGAGAAAGAAATGAAGGGGAAATGGAGAAGTCAGATTTTCACTGTTGCAGATAACATGATCTTCTACGTGGAAGGCCCATAAAACTCCAACAAAAGACTTATGGAATTGATAACCAAATTCAGCAGTGTAGCAGTATACAAAAGCAATGCACAAAAATCAATAGTTTTGTGTACCAATAGTGATCTCATTGTGAAAGAAATTAGAAAAATAATACCATTTATAATATCACCAAGAAAAATAAAATATTTAGAAGTTAGCCAAACTGAGGAAGTAAAACAGTTCTACAATGAAAAATACCATACTCCAGAAAAGGAGTATCCAGAAAAGAATATCAAAAAAACAGAAAGATATCCCTTGTTGCTGGATAAGAAAAAAATATTTTCAAACTGACTGTATTTCTAAAACTTTTATATAGACTTAATGCAGTCCCAATCAAAGTATCACAGCGTTCTCACAGATGTCAGGAAAAAAATCCTGAAGTTCGTGTGGAACCAGGAGACAGGGAGAACAGCCAGAATGGTTCTGGACTTTGCAGGATAGCGATATCCTGAAGCTGAGGTATCAGAAACATGTTGATTGTGTCCGTCCCCTTTGTATATCCAAAATACTGCTCATTCTCTAACCTTCGACCATAGTGCAGTATTTTACTCTCTTCATATTTACTAAGAAGTAGATTCTTTTTACCCCCACTCTAAATATTTTAACATGTTTTACTTTTAAAGTATTTTTGTTTTGCCATATGGGATGGTGTATTAGTAAGCTCCTTATTGCTGGGACCAACACCCTCTGCACAACTTCAGAGGGTTAAGTTCATGGCTGGGTGGCTCCAAGACAGAAACATCACGGCAGACCGCCATGGTAGACCAAAGCCATTTATTCATAGTGGAAGGAATGCAGAGCACCACAGCACTGCTTCAGAGGAAGAGGCCAGGAAGCAGAGTGAGTCCAAAGTCATAACTCTGAAACCCACTAAGACACACCTAGAAGTGCCCTTTGCTATTTACATTTAAGCTTAAATGTCCAGATGGCTAACCTTTGTCAACTTGATTGCACGGAGAAACAGCTAGGAAATGAGTAAACCAGACTTCTGGATATGTCTGTGAGGCTGTTTTTGAAGATGAATGGCTATGGTACAACAAATTGTTGGGGAAGACCTGATCTGGACATGGGTGGCACCATCTCACAGGGTGGGAGCTCTGAAGGGAACACGGCAAAAGGATGAAGCCAGCGGCTCCCACAAGTGTGCTCACCTTCTCTCTCTCCCTCCCTCCCTCTCTCTCTTTCTCTCTCTCTTTTTCTCTCTCTCCCCTACCCTCTCTCCCCCTCTCTCTCTTCC
>PVJX010014552.1:0-44623 GCA_004027295.1 Dolichotis patagonum | reverse complement strand
AGCATGAAGCAAAAAAGTCATATATAACCGCAATACAAGGTGATCTACAATGGTTACCATGATGTCTCAGCAGTATATAACACCATTAATAAAAACAAAGCATTGGAGACATTATAAGACTTCAAAAGCAAGTAACAATCAAACCAGAGTGGATATCTTAATGAATCTTGTTATCTTCAGTGTAGTTGCCTATACTCTTAGACTTGATGCTATCAATCATAACAGATTTAAATAAAATCAGTCAATATAAAGTAGCAATCTACTTTGTTTTTTTTTTTTTTTTGGTACCGGGGATCGAACTCACGACCTCACGCTTGCCAGGCAGGCGCTTAAGCCACTGAGCTAAATCCCCGGCCCAAAGTAGCAATCTAACAACCCAGATTCAAATAAGATCAGTCATAATAAGACAGTATAAGTTATAAAGGGCTTCAGATTAAGTTGATAGGAAATTAGGGATGATTACCATAATATGTCCTCTTATTTTTGGGATAGCTGACCATGTCCTCAAGTCTAGTGTAAGTAGACAAACTGGAACAGGATGTAATCCATCCAAGCAGAGTGGTGGTCACAAAAAAACTCTCAAAGAATAAAAGTAAAAGTTTTAATCTAAGTTTACCTACCTTTTAGTCCTAAGGCAGACCTGGAGATTAACTACTCTTCCTTTCTGCCCCCTTCTCAAGAATGATGCCAACTGATTTTTTTTTCTGGTACCCGAGATTGAACTCATGACCTCACACTTGCCAGGCAAGCACTTGTGCCACTGAGCTAAATCCCCAGCCTGATGCTGACTGATTTTAATAGCACAGATACATTCATTAATAGGACAAAATATTCCTAGAAACTTATGAGTTTAATAATCATTTTTAACAGAGTTACTGGCCCCAGTACCCAGCAGATTGCTTCTCTTGTCATGATTTCTCCAGAACATCTTTCCAGGCCAGCCACCATTCTTGGAGATAAGGTAACTGAGGGTCTGAGCAAAGAGGTTGATAGCTAAGTCTGGTCCGAGAATCACAGGCAAAGCGGGAGAAAAAAACTGTCACAGGTAGACACCTGCAGCAGGGCAGATTGGAGCCTTGGCAGACCTTCTTTCCCACTGTTTGGAACACATATTTAGCTCTAAAGAGAGCCACCTAGTCTCTTTCTACCCCCAGACCTGGCCCGCATTCGCCCCCCTCACCTGGAAATAGTTAAAAATACCTTTAACAGTCTGTCCCGGTAGAGGGAGCAGTTACATGTGGCTGTCAAAATAGCAGTTTTGGCTATCAGCTGTGACATCACACAACTGTGGCTATCAAAGCAACAATGAGAATCCCGGGTATCCTATCAGATACACTGGCATCTGAGAGCCCATCTTAAAAACTGTCCTTGCTTTCATAGGTATGAAAGGTTTTTTTAATTCTTTCTGATACTTATTACAAGAGATCTCTGTTAATTGACCTATACGAAGTTCTAAACAGTCTATTTATAGTTATAAATTTAAAAACTGTAAAAGGGTTATTGTAATTCAACTTGGCCAAATGTATCTGAATGTACCCAGGTCTATTAAGAGTTGTCTCATGTGTGCCTGTCTGTCTGTGTGTCTGTCTGTCTGTCTAATTTGTGGCTGGTTACAGCATCTACAACTATTTTGTTTGAAATCAGTAATTTTTTCATCTCATTGCCTCTTTGGATTTTTAAAATATTTATGTCTACAATTTAAGTTGGCTTATAGATACACATCATTAGAGTTAAAGACATGCTTCCACCCAGGTTGACGGCTGATCAAAATGATATCAAGACCGGTTTCACGAGTGCGATGCATATTGTCTGTGTACAATAACTTGGGAGTCTTTCATAGGTCAAGAACAATTTGTCAATTGTTATGATCTGGTTTCATAGATCATTTAAAAAATTTGTCAAGATAATTAAATGGGGACTCTTTAGGCTTGGGGGAAACTACGGGATGGGGCTCCTGTTGGTAAATAAGGGAGCAACTGCCTAGAAACATTTATTCTAGTCTTTGTTCACTAAAAGGGCCCTAATAATTTCCATAGCTTTATGGGAGATACACCCCTGTAAACACTGCTAAACATATTACTATGAAATGTTTACGTTGATCATCATCAAAAAGTTAAGCTTTCTGTGGGTAAAACAATAAGATTTTATTAAAAGATGCTCTTGAGCTGGGGATATAGCTCAGCAGCACAGTGCCTGCCTGGCAAGCATAAGGTTGTGAGTTCAATTCCCAGTACTAAAAAAAAAATTCTTGATACAAAAAACTAAGAAACAAAGGTTTTAATATAGCTGTGACACTCAGTATTGCTAATTTTTTTTTGTCTTTTTGAGACAATGTTTCACTATGCAGTTCAGATGGGCCTTGGACTCATTCTGTAGCCCAGGCTGGCCTTGAATTCACTGAAATCCTCCTACCTCAGCCTCTCAAGTGCTAGGATTACAGGCATGCATTACCATGCCCAGTTTATTGCTAATTTCATTGTGTATTAAATGTATTCTTGCCTTCTGAGAGTACAGATCTTCTAAAATGTAAAACTAGAATTTTTTATGGTCATAACCTTTTCTTTTAGACTCAGGTATCTGTCTTTCTCTTGTGCTCCAACTACTTGTAATAGGAGATGTATGTCAAGTCAGCATGAGACCACCAGTCAACTGATAATTTTTAAAAACTTTATATGGCTGATAAGGTGGTACACCCATGTAATCTCAGCCCTTGGGAGGCTGAGGCAGGAGGAGCACTGTGAGTTCGAGATCAGCCTAGGCTACATGGTGAGTTCAAGGCCAGCCTGAACTTCACAGTAAGATCCTGTCTCAAAAACAGACAACAACAACAACAAAAACCCCAACCAACCAACCAAACAACAAACAAAAAGCCAAAATAAGGGGAGGGGGTGAGAAAGAGAAAAAAAGAGAGGGAGATGATATTTTAAAAAATTATAGATGTGTATGTTATATATGTCATGACACTTAGAGATGCCCAGGCACTAGCAGTCCAAATGATGTCACACACTAAAAATTAAAGGCAAGACATTATAAACTTCTAAGATACATTTATGGCATCTCCTTAGATGGTATCTTATTGAAGGATAACAAATTAGGTGAGAGTTTCTTTGTCTCATTTTATGTCTTGTGATCGGATGGAGATCTTGGACTAAAAAAGCCATTCTATACTAAGGTGGACATTTAAGTGTGTTGCAAAGACGATGTTATCATGATTGTCACTTCTGAAATACTATGTATAGCTTTTGATCTCAAGTTTTTTCTGTAAAACTATGTAAGTGTTGTCTGTTAACATTCTGCAGGGATTCAACTACTAAAACATCCATGATTGGTAAGAAATTCAGCCCTCCAGCTATACTTTATATTTCAAAGTGCTTGATATTCATATGAGACTTTAATAGTTAAGCTCAATGCAACACTGATGTAATTGATTATCTCTTCAGTGTGTTCAGCAACTGAAGTTTGGATACTAAATCTAGAGAGATAACTGGGCTAAGAACACAACCAATATTTTGGCCTTGGTCCTCCAAGGTCAATGAGGACCCAGGACATGAGGGAACCTTTTCTATGGGATCCTACAACTTTGGTGAGTCACCCAACCTACCGAGAAGGGAGATTTCTGGCCACCAGAGACAGGTATCAACAAATGTACAGTGTGTCAAAAAAGGGTCACCAAAGAGGAAAAAAGTCTCCCATCTTTTCACAGAAAGCAACATGGTCAAGCAAAACACTGACCCATCCTGGCCACTGACACTGATGGAGGAGCTGAGAGACACTGTACATGGTTCCAAAAGTAATGTCTAAGGAGACTTAACTAACCTTGATAGAGAGGTTGATTTTGATTAACACAAGTCTGTCTCATTTTAACTTGCTCTTAATCACCCAGCAGAAATATATAACCAAAAGATGTATGGAAATAATACCATAGTAATAAATGCCACATATAAAAAGAGTTGCTATTGGGCATGGTGACACACAGCTATAATCCCAGCGCTCGGAAGCCTGAGGCAGGAGGATCATGGTGCATTCGAGGCCAGCCTGGGCTACATAGGCAAGTTAAAGGCCACTCTGCACTACATAGTGAGACCCTGTCTCAAAAAGGGTGGGATGGGGAGCCTCCAATTGCTGCTGACCCCTTCTGACAGTCTTCAGTTATACTGGTAACCAACACTGTTATGGCACATTAAGGAAAAACTACAAAGGAATCTATGAAATATCAGCAAATGTCTTTAACTCCCTTAGCTAAGATTGTCTTTCAAAACCGCTGAACTTTCCATATTCTTACAGCTAAAATGGAGGGACCTATGACAAAAAATATCAGACTTACAGATAAACTCTACTAAAATTCAGCTGGTTACAATTGCTATTCCAATCCCTTAAGACAGTTTCTGCACATGGCTCTTTCCCCAAACTGCCTTTCCATTCTAGTGCTCATGCTTTAATTATACATGGTTTAATTTCTTGGAAAATTTGTCACTGCCTAGAGGACACCAAACTCCAAGTGATCATGCAGATGGAACCAATGGCAAATATACCAGACTTACTGGTATCTACTAGATTGACCTTGTAAAGGGAGGGAGTTCATAACTGCTAAACTGCAACATGACTTCTATTCAAGGCCCATTAGATTAGCTCTCTGGAGAAGGCCCATGACTGTGGTTTCCCCTACACCAACTGTCTTGGTTACTTTTCTCTGATTTGTGGGACAAAATAACTACACTCAAAATTAAGGAAGTGAAGGTTTATTTAGCTCACAATTTGTAGAGGTTTCAGTCCATACTCAGCTGGTTCCAAAGCAGGGTGACTGGCTAAAGGGCAACATGGTAGCTGTGGCAGATACCACAAATGACCAGAACAAAAGGACAAACGGGAAAAGGAAAGACACACCTACTTCCCTCTCTTATTGCACTCACATTGCCAGTCCCAGTGCTAGACAATGAACCAATCACAAATGCTAGGTTCCACTACCTCCATGACTACATGAGGCTTTGGGGTATAACCAGACACAAACTATAACATCAACCCTTTTCAGCTCAAAGCAGATATGTGAAATCTACACCTCTTCTCCCCTAAGTACAGTGAGGGATATCTCTTCAGAGGGGGAATATTATAGGCAACAAAGTTAGGTGGAAATATTATAGGCAGTCAGACAAGGATATCCAGTGCCAAAGATGAGAATGCGTTGAGAATGTGGAGGCTCTTCTGAAGAAGAGTAAAATCATGGTGGCCAGGTTTGAATACTTCCCTAAGGGATAAATGAAAATTTAAGATTATTTGTATAACTTCTTCGAGATTTCCCATTCTTATTAGGAATGGGCCACCCTCTCCCTCCCACTAAGACTAAGACTAAGACTAAGACTAAGACTAAGACTAAGACTAAGACTAAGACTGAGTCTAACATTAAGATTAAAACGAAGGTCACTAAACCTAAAACTAAAACCACTAAGACTAAATCTACTAAGACTAAAAACAAAGCCATAGATTATCAACCAAGTTTAATGTCATTCACATGCTCTTGCTACCACTGGATCAATATTACCCAAGTGATTATACTTGTAATTTTATTGGTTGATCATAATATTGACCCATGTTGTATCTGCCTCATTACTGTGCCCAATAGAGCTTTCTTTGAGAAGTGGGCTTACTGGCAACCCATTTGGGACCTCTCCTCAGGAGCTCTCAGGAACTAATCTTATTCCCCATTCCTTTCCTCCAATAAAGTTTCCTACTCTTTTTATTTTTTTATTTTTAAATTTTATTTAAAGAGAAAAAAAAGCAAAACAGAAAAAAGGGTAGAAACAATACAGAATTTAAAAAAAAAATAAGAAATCACTACGTGATAAATTACATATTGTCTTCTTAGAAATAGTTGTTCATGTTACAAAATTAAGGCATATAAAGTAAACAAACAGTGAGGCTGCAAACAGTTCTGTACAACGATCCAACAAAAACCTGGTAACACAGTTATTGATCCCAAAGACTCATACATGCAGTTGTATCCTTTAGCGCACTTTCTCTTCCTCCTTTTGCCTCTTAAGTACATTATCTGTTTAGCTATATCATGTTTCAGCTTGCTCAGTACCCTATTGATCTGTTTTGTTATTTCCTTTTTAATCAGCTTATATAATTCTGTTGTTTTGTTTTTCAGTTTCTCGTCATCCATGTCACATGGATGAGCTTTGGTGGAGTTGTGAGTTTTTGGAGGTATTTTGTTACCTTGTTTTCTCATGTTCTACTGTTTACTTTTATTTAATTTGCATTAACTTGGAGGTAGTAATATACATCAAAACAAGATGGAATAAAGCCAATTGAGACAGTATAGTGAAATTGGGCCAGAACATCACAGCAGGTCACCAGGACAACAATAATAGACGCCATTGTATATCTTGTTATCTTCACAATAGTTGTTATTCTATTGGGTACAGCAAAATCAAAAGAAATACACAACATTACTGAACACATCAAAACAGAATATTGAATAATCAGGACAAAGCAAAACGGCGATAAAAATATCTGCCGTTAGAGATAGTAGAAGGAAACTCCCCCCACTTGCTGTACCACATATGGTCACCTCCCAAGAGATACCCAGATCCCTGGATCCCAACAGTTAGTGGGGGAGGGGGGAAGATATGGTATGTTTGATTCTAAGCCTGCGCGCCGGTAGGCAGCAGACTGGATACTGGTTGGCTCAGCACCCTAGGTTCCAACATGGCGCGGATCTCTGGAAACGCTGTAGCTTCTTGTTTCCCCGCTCTGGGGTGGCCGCGGCTAAGTTTCCTACTGTTAAAAAAATAAAAATAAAAAAGTCACAATGGCCAGATTTACATACTTTCATAAGGAAGCTTGAGATGATTCCTATCATTCTTTTGCAGTTTTATATAAATAAGCCATTATCTCACTAGGTGTGGGCTATCCTCTGCCACTAAGACTAAGATAAAGAGAAGACTAAAAGGTGGGGGATTTAGCTTAGTGCCACAGGCACCTGCTTGGCAAGCCCGAGGTTGTGGGTTCTATCTCCAGTACCAAAAACCAAACAAACAAACAACCCCCCCAAAACAAAACTGAGACAAAAAAAAAACCCAAGACTAAGACTAAAGGTTATTGACTATATGCCCTTGCTCCTTTTGAATCAATATTAGCTAAGTGACTAACCTTTTTTTTTTTTTTTGAGACAAGGTTTTTGCTATGCTGTTTAGGCTGGCCTTGAATTTGTAGCCCAGGCTGGCCTCAAATTCACAGTGATCCTCCTGCCTCAGCTGGGCTTATGGGGATGTGCCAACAGGCCTGCCTGAGTGGCTATATTTATAATCTTATCAGTTGATTATAACTTTACCCATGTTGTATCCACCTCTTGTGACTTTGCTCTATAAAACTTTCTCAGAAAAGTGGGCTCATTGGCAAGCCATTTGGGGCCTCTCGTGTGTCTGAGAAGCTTTTACTATTCCCGAATAAATTTTCCTACTCTTAAAAAAAGTGAACTAAATTTAAACAAGAAAAAGAAAAAGAAAAAAGAAAAATTAGCCAATGGGAGATGAAAAGGAAAAGAGTACAATGAGATAAAGGTTTCTGTTATAGAACAGAAGGATATTTATAGAATTAGATAAAGGTAACAAAAAACCAATGAGAAAGAGAAGATAAAAGAAAAAGAGAGAAAATAGAAATAATATAGAAAATAATAAATAGAAAAATTTAAAGTAGAAAAGGAAAAGTGAACCAAAGTGGTAAGAAAAATAATAAAGAAAAAAAAAATGAATCCAACAACAAAGAAAAATTTTTTTCCTCTGTATTTTTTTTTATTTTAAAGAGGATAAAACAGAATAAAACCAATCAAAAGATACAGGACTTCAACATGAACAACTATTTCTAAGAGGACAATATGTAATTTATCAACTAGTGATTTCTTACTGTTTTCTTTGAAATTCTGTATTATTTTCACCCTTTTTTTGTTTTGCTTTTTCTTTCTCTTTAAATCAAATTTTAAAAAAAGATACAGGACTTCAAAACATTACAAAATCAACAATAGTTTAATGCTTTTGATGTCTTCAGTATAGCTTCAATATAGGGATATAGTGAAAATCAAACAGAACAGAATAAAATAGAAACAATAAAATAGAAACAACGTGAAATGAAAAAATGCATACAATAAAGGACTTCAAAACAAGCCTATAGTAAATCCAAAATTGCTACCATATTATATCTTGCTATCTTTGAAATAGTTGCTCCTGCCATCAGATTAGATATAATCAAACAAAACAAAAGAGAATAAAACCCAACCCAACAAAACAGTGGAAACGATATAGGACTTCCAAAACAATACCATAGGGAATCAACAATGGCTGCAACCCCTCAGTAGAAGATCCCCCTTAGATGTCACTGCATACCACTATCCTCTGAACCTACCATCAGACCACTGGCCCTAGACCTGCAATGTTAGTGAAATAGCAAAGCACCACAGCTATCTATCATCTATTCACCTCCACAGCTATCTATCATCACAGCCTGTGTTTCTCCAGATAAGCGGGGGAGGGGGGTGCGGGAGGGCAGTTGATACTTCTTGTTTGCCTGCCCACATGCCAGAAGGGGCTGGTGTCTGTCTGTTCCAGTCTGCCAGCGGCCCATGCATGGTGCTGGTTCCCAGACAGGGTTTGTGGATGCGGCTTGTTTTTTCCACCCCTGGTTTACATATGGTGCTGACTCACGGGGAGAGGCTGGGATCTCTCTCTTCCCAGCCCAAGGGTGGCCTGTGCAAGGTGCTAGTTCCCAGACAGAGTTTGCGTCAACATCCATAATTTAAAGGAGAGGTTTATTTTGGCTTATAGCTGCCATCCATGGTTGGTTGAAGGATATGATGGCGGGGCCTGAGCAGAGGAAACCTGCAGAGAGCCTTTGTATTTTCAAGTGAGTAGTTTCCTTCTAGGTTCTTAAAATTTGGAGTTCAGTAAGTCTTGGTTTTCTCCACCTAAGCTTGCAACCGGTGAATTTGTGAGGTGTACCACCTATTCCAGAGGCCCCCCTGTTTACCCCAGTCTGTGGCAATGTTCACACCAAGACACGTCCTTGCTTACAATGGTGGATAGAGAACTCAGTCCGACCCCAAATCTGCGCTGGGTATAGGCAACAGGGAAAGGGCTCAAGCATTTAATGCTGGCAGGCATTTTCAGACCCTGTTGTTTCTGAGTGCAACTCAAGCTGGGTCTGACTTCTCACTGTGGGAGGTAGGGCCATGTCCTTCCCAGCCTGAGTTTAAACTTCTCAGGGGATCTGTTTCTAGCCTGCTTCCTGCCCATGGCTATCTCAATCAGTCACTGTGGGAGGGTAATGCTGGGAGCCCTAAAGTGGTTTTTTAGTGGTAATAAGTGCCAGATTTAAATAATCAACTTTGTCCTGAAATGGAACCTGATCGAGCACTGTCTGCTGATATGGTGGGTACCCATGCTTGAATCTATTGTTTGCTGTGTGGAAGGAGTTCCCTTGGAGCAAAATTCCAAGCCATTTTTGCAGTTCACAAAGGCTATGGGCTCTGCCACCATTCCCCCTTGATCTCTCAGCCCTGAGTGCTTACCTTGTTTCTGAGGAGCAAAGTTCCCCTGCCTGAGAGCCACAAGAGCCCGGGAAAGGGTCTGCATTGTGTCCTTTTCTCTGTTGTGGACCATTTTTATAACTTCTCCAGAGCTTCTAATTTTTTTCTTTTTTTGGTACGTGGAATCAAACTCAGGACCTTGCACTTTCCAGGCTGTATCTTCTAATTTTTCTTGTCAGTTCCTTCCTAGTCCCAGAAATCTGTTTCTCTTTTTTTCTTCACCAGGTTTTTATATTCTAGTGTCTGGATCCTGGATCTCCGCAAGGCTAAATTTTGCTACCCATCATCATGCCACCATTTTCTTTATTCTTTCTAAGGTTTGGATCCAGTCCTGAGACCTGGGCAGGGAAAGGTTATACTGTTCTGCCTTCTCTTTCTCTAAGACCCTGACTCCTGCATATTTTCCTGCACTGATGCCTCCTTTTGTTAATGGATGAAAGGAGGAGGGGAAACTGTCCTTCAACATATCACATATAACCTGACATTGAATTCTGATTTAGCCTTATTATGGTTTATGTATGGATGTCACCCCAAAGCTTCATGCAGTCATGGCACGTGGGCTTCTCAGAGGTTGCTGAATGCAAAGTTTTTGATTGATACATGGTCCAACGTTGGGATGTGAGTATTACACTCATGTGCCAGGACCTAGTGCATGCTAGGCAAGTGCTCTACCGCTGAGTTATATTCCTAGTACTTTTTATTTTATTTTTGGATAAATTGTGCTAAATTGCCCAGGTTGGTTTCAAATTTGAAGTCCTCTTGCCTTAGCCTCTCAAGTAGCTGGGATTACAGATAAGTACCACCATGCCTGGCATAATTCCTTTGAGAAAGGTCATTGTTTTGGTTAAAGGAGATATATGACAGGGGCTTAACAAATGTTAGTTTCCTTTCTTTAATCCATAGAGTTCATTGTGTCCTTCTAGAGATGATCATTTCTAACTTGTATTACTGATTGGGAGCTCAAGGTGCCCAGGGAATGCCAGCAAGGTCTGGTCCAGACAGATGAAACTGTTGTTCTTGTAGCCCAGCAGCTTTCCTGTGGTCATTTTGGAGGAGTTCTGTGGAGCCCAGTGTGATAGAATCAAAGATGCTGGTTAGTGGTACGATGTCAGGGATTTAGAGAAAGGGTCAGGGAAGGAGAGGTCATCAGGGCTGAGATGTGGACCTCAGGCTCAGGAGGAGAACAAGAGGCTGTACATTTTGAGTGTTCTGAAAACTAGTATTTCACTTAGATAACCTCCCACAGTGTGTGTGTATATGTGTGTGTGTGTGTGTGTGTGTGTGTGTGTGTATGTGTGTGTGTTTGCCCTTCTGCAAATGAAGTCCCTACATCTTATTTGTTCTGGTCCATCAGACAGAAAAAATTCATGCTCTGCATTCAAGGCACCTCCCTATGTTGGAATATGAAAAAAAAAAAATCTAAGAGAACTAGAAGGTAGACTAATGAACTACAAAAAGACAGGATGAGGAGAACTGGTTCGACGATAATCTAAAAAGTAAAGGAGCCAGGGACAGGGAGTCATGGAGATGTCCCTTGGGGCTGTTTGGATATTCCTGAGAGGAGCTGTCTTCCCGAGGCAAATATTCCTGGCTCTGAGAGCCAGGCCTAACTGTTCTGAGCCCCTCCTCTTGTTTCCTGGGAAAAGCCTTCAGCGAGAGTTCTGCCTACGTCACCAGCAAAAGTTGAGACCAGTTCATTGACCCAAGAAGGGTGCACACAGAGGTGGTGTCCTTGGGGGCCAGGCAGGATATGGTCAACTGGAAACCACTCCAGGAAAACTGAATCAGGTGGTTTCCCAGAGGAGATGGCTTCTGACCTCCCTAAGGCTCTCGGTGGTACCTTTAGCCCTGAAACCTAATAGAGAGGGGTGGTCAGCATGACTTACATGTGTCCACCCAGGCCTCATTCTCTCCCCCCCACCGTTTTAAATTTTATTTTATTTTTTTGAGACATGATCTTGCTATGTAGTGCAGGCTGACCTTGAACTCACTTATGTAGGCCAGGCTGGCCTCAAACTCACAGTGATCCTCCTCCCTCAGCTGGGATTACAGGCATGCACTACCACACCTGACCTCCTTTCCATTAGGAATCATATAGAACTCAGCACTCGCCACATGCATACTTGGAGGTACTGTTTCTTCCTGTCTTCAGCTGCTTGTAGCAAAGTGTTAATCCAGGACTGCTGATCCCCTCCTGCTTGGTGCCCATCCCCCCCCCCCCGCCCGCCCCACCCCTGAGAAAGTACAGCTCAGGGGTCCCCAGGGCTGCACAGGAAATTCTTTGCACACTATGGGTCAGCCAGACTATTTTCTGTCCCAGGACGGGAGGGAGGTTGGGCTGGGCGCAGTCAGTCATGAAATACTCAGCTGTTTTCTGCCTCTTTACCCCGCCCCCTCTGTGGCTTTTTCTGGGCCTCTCCAATTGGTAGTCACTGTCTCTCTTAATGTCTCTATGTTCTATTTCAGATCTTAGGGTCACTTTGACCCAGTGCCTTTGTCACCTTTCCCTGGATGATGACCCACATGCTCTCCAAAGCGCTTCGGACAGCTTTCTCTGACTTCCTCCTGTCCAGGTTTACTCTTATCTCCTTAGCTCCCAGAGCTTGTGAAGGGTGATGCTCTCCAAACAGTGTGCTGTTGTAGGTGAGTTACGTCCCTACCTGGGCAAAGGGCAGGTATCCTAACTTGGTGTTTCTTAGATCCTGTACACATAGACACACATCCACATGTGCATCCATGTTTACCTCATTTTCTCAAGTGATGGGAGACTGAACTGTAATGGTTAAGAACCCAGAGGCTGGAGCCTGACTCTGTGAATGAGAATCTTAGCTATAACTTGACCTTGGGTGAGTTACCTAGACTCTGTGTTTCAGTTATCTCCATTGTCAACCATTGACATTGTGACATTAGTACTTGTGTCACTGAGTTCTTGGGAGAATGAAAGGAGTTAATATGCATAAGTTGCTGACAGTAGTGGCTGGCCTTGCACTTAGCACTTCCAAATGTTCCCAGATTATTATTTCATATTATTATTTGAATTGGGGTTCCCTCAGTGGGGTCCGCTGAATTTAACCCTAGAGAATACTCTCCATCAGCAGTGCTCAGTTAATATTGTATTTCTGGAATAAATACTTCACTGTTCTGCTGTCCTGTCTCTGTTTCTGGGCAGGTCACAACCCTGCTAAGCTCAACCAAATAGGAGCTACCTTCTTTAGGGAAAGTTCTCCCCGAGTTACTGTGACCTACCCAAGAACTCTTTCTCAGGGCCATGCATTAGGAACAAGATGTATTTCTTAATTGAGCTCCACAACAATAATTTCACATCTGAGGAATGCTCCACACTTAAGTGGATACTTTCATTTGAAATGTGTCAACGGATAAGTTTTCTTATTTCAGCTAAAGAAACCAAGGCTCAGCTAACTGACTACCTTTCCCCAAGGTCACATAGCTATGTGGCTGAACCAGCCCTGGTTCACAGTCAGGGCCCAAGCACCTGCAAATTGCTGGCTGTTTGCTTCCTTCCTTCTGGCTGTCAAGCAGGTGGTAAACTGCTCTGGTAGCCCAGTGCTGCCCATGATATAGTCCTCCTTCCTCCAAAGGGGTTTCCCGAGGGTGGAAGTGAGCCCCAAATGCATAGGGAGCGGCATTGTTCTGCTGCACCTGGAGGGTGAGCTCATGGCAGCAGACAGAACAGGGAGGCAGGGAGGCTGGAGAGTCTGAGTGGTTCCCTCAGCAGAGGTTCTGCCTCCATCTTTGCTGTCTTCTCCTGGGAACTGGCCTCTCCATGAGTTCTGGGCTGACAGTCAGGAGACCAGGGACCTGGTAAGGCCAGGAAAATCTCTGTTTCCCCTCAAAAAACAAGAGGATTAGCTTAGCTGGGGTTTCCCCAGTGGGGTCTGCTGAATTTAATCCCATAGAACATGCTCCAAGAAAAGGATTGTGCCCACTTTTCTATTTTGTCAGCCATCCAATCCAATTCACTCCAGTAAAATCCAGTCTAGTCCAGTTCAATCCAGTTCAAATAGTCTGATTCCATAACTACTGCATGCAGGATGCATCAAGGAAATGTAGAGATGGGTTTGATTCAGCCTATGTCTTTCCGAGACCCCTATGTTTTTGTGGGAACTGGTCTTGGCCTTCTCAGAGGACCTGGCCTAGTGCTGTGGGTACACAGGAGAGTCCCAGTGGAAGAGAAGACTTCTGGAGAAGGTTCCCCTGAGCTGGGTGTTGAGGAAGGGTTGGGTCTGATGGAAGGAGGACATCTCTGGCTGAGTGAGACGCACAAGCCAAGGGGTGTGGGAAAGCCAAGGGCATGGTGTCCTGGTGTGAGCGTAGTAGCAGACGATGTCTTAAAGTCCATGATAAAGAGATTGGCATTTATGTTGCTGGTCGTGGGGAGTTGCTGCAGATTTCGGTAGGGCAGAGTCACGATAACAGCATGAAAGGCAATTTGGTGCATAGGAAGAGCTTGGGCTTGGGGTCATGTAGGTCATATAGCTTGGACAACTCATTTGAATTTTCTGGAACTTAGCTTTCTCCTCTGTAAGAATGAATACAATAAAGCTCAGGAGTTTGTTGGATGATTTTAGGTATTGTGTGATTTCAAGTACTTGATATAGGAGATACCCAATAAAGGATACGTTGTCATTATTGTCAGTCAGATGTCTGTGCTAAAATGGTGAGCCCTCGCACTAATAAAATTTCTACAGAGTAGGGACTGTGCCTTTTGTCTCCTAATTCTTAGTTCCTGGAAGAGAAGGCGCTAGGTGACTTTCTTTGGCTGATGCGTGAATGAGTACAGCTGACGTGGAGGAGGGAATGGGGAAGTGTAAGTGGTGCAGGGAGGTCACTTTTGGAGGGTTCCAGGCCAAAGATACGGAGAGTGAGGACTGAGGAAATAGAGTCTTTAGCATTTGGCAGCTGTGTCAGCGTAGGGTTGAGGAGGAACAAAGCTTTGGACAGCTAAGAGGCTCTTGTCTTATACAAGCAGAGGGGGAAAAAAAGCATTTGTTTTGAATTTGACTTTGAAGGGTTGGATGTACTCTGAGATGAGCAAGCAGAATGGCATATAAGACAGACTGGACTACTTTCGTGTGAATCTAGGAATTTGTTCCCAGGGTTGAAGTACACAAAATATGGACAGAGTTTTTGAACAGGCTTCCTCTGCAGGTAACTAGAATCCTGTTAATGGAGGTGCTAGACGCAAAAGCTGGGAAGACATTGATAGAGAAGATGGAACACAGTGGTCTAATTGATGGTTGGGAAGTATATTTGTCAGCTTCATCTGTGTAAGAACCATAAAACTTCAGTGGATACACCAGTGAGATTTATAGGTCACAAGTCTGTAACTTGGGGTTGGCTAGACAGCTCTGCTGATCTTGGATAGGCTCATTCAGAGCTCTGGGTGTTGGTCAGTTGTTGATTGGTCTAGACTGCCTCAGCTGGGGGATGATGTGGCCTGACTGCTGCAGGTGTCCTCATGTTCCTGCAGGCTGTTCTGGTATCATTCTTTTGTGTCTTGGGTTAAGTTTGAAAGGTTGGAGGACGGCGGAGGTGTAAAACAGCAGACATGAAATGCAAGCCCTCTGGAGGCCTTGGCTCAGAGCTGGTACACAGTCACTTTTGCTGCACTGTGTTGGTCAGAGAAGGTCAGAGGCTGGATCTTATAAATGAGGAAAGCTGCAAAGGCTTTAGGTGCAGAAAAGGGTGAAAAATCAGGGTCATTAACACCAATGAAAGAAGAATGGTGTTTGGATTAGCATTTTCCAGTCTAAGCTCTGTGCAAGCATAAGTTTTGTACATTTTCCTAGAGATCCTTGGAAGGCTTTGGGGAGATATGAAGAGGATTAGAATTTTTCCTTTAGATTATTATAGCCTTTCAACTTAGAATGAATAATGGGAAACATCACTGAGCGACCACTATATACCTGGCATATTGTATCTTCCTGTTTAATTTTCTAAAAACCCTTTGCATTTTGTTAATGTAAAGACAATTGTAGACAGGTTATGTAACCAGCCTGGAGTCCTGTGGCTGGTTGGGCCTGTCTGGCTTTTAGGTCCTAGCTCTGTGCTTTAGCCTTCTAGTCTTCAACCCTGGGACTGCTGATTTGTTAAAAGGTGAGAAAGACCCAGATCTGAGGGACTGGTGAGGGGACAGAGAGAAGGTCAATCAGCAGAATATGGGATGGCAGAAGAGCCTGAGGTCCTGAAGGATGGGAATGCTCAGAGGGGGCTCAGAGGCTGGGATCCTAAGGCACATCCCCTTAACATTATGGCTGCCCAGGTGAATCTGGGCCCAGGAGGTCAAAGTGTGGGATAAGGAAAGTGGTTTTATTTCTTCATCCAGCTGACAGCTACTGAATGTCTATTGTGTTCCAGGCACTGCACTGGATACTGGGGATGCAGTGGCCATAAGATGGACCGGGGTTTTGCCTATTTGAAATTCATTTTCCAGTGCAGGGGAAGACACTAAACACAGCTCCAGATAGCAATAAGTGCTAAAGGCCATGCCTCTCAGAGGGAATTTTCCAGTGGGTTCAAGGTTAGATTGGTGACAAAATGCACAGGTGAGAAGTCACCTGTTAGGGCTTCCTGAGAGACTGGGCCATCTACTTTCAGGGAAGTTATATGGACAGAAAGTTAAACCTCTTTGGATTAGGCTCTCAGGCTAGAGCATTGGGGGCAAGAAGCAGATACGTAGTTGGATAACAATAGAACAAAAATGAACCTGAGAACAGTAAAAAAAGATTAATGAGGGCTGAAATCACGGAGATGGGCAGGGGTCAGAAATAGGGTTAGGTTTGAGAGAGTGGAGTGCATGTTAGACCCCTAGCCCAGAAAACAGACTATGGAAGGAACACTTCTCAAACAGGGCCTGGGCTAAGACTACTAGGTCCCAGGATTCTTAGCTGTGGGGCTCAGTTCTGACGCTAGCCCAAGTGGTTGTCTAGAGTAATGCCTGGGAGAATGATTCAGAGGCAGCATGCTACTTCCATGGCAGGAAGACAACTGATTAGCTTATACTGTCTGCCATGGTTACAGAAGGGTAAGGAGTACGGTGTTACACTTGGTGGGTTGCTGAGGGCAGCCCACCTCACAGGCACATCTTAGTTACCAATATTTCCCTCAGTGGTTGTGTGTGATGATAATAAAAAGCAGACTGGGTTTTAGCCATCTTCTTATTCTTTCTCATGTTACTACAGACAGTGCATCCCCTTTATTGCCTATATCTAGAGTGGCCCCCTCTGGCACAGCCCTGCACCCATGTAAATGTAGGACAGAGGAAAGTCAGAGCAGCCTTCCTGGCATCTATTGTAAACCTCCAGTGACAAGATGCACCTGCCTTCTATCTAAAGACTTGGAATCAGAAGGCAGCTTGCTATGTTAAAGTCGGACAAATCACTTGACTTTTAGAGCTTGTCTTCATCTGTGCAGGGAAATGCCAGATGGTGCCTCCCTTGAGCGCTCCCAGTACTCTGGGTGCTGAGCTGGTAGGTCTCTGGTTTTTGCCTTTCACAGGAGCCTCTGGACCTAAAGGGAGGTGTGATGAAGGGGATTTAGAGATTGGTCATATGCCATCTGGACAGTAACAGTAAGACCTTCCCCTAGAAAGAGGAAAAATAAGTACTGTCTCAGCTTTTCAGAGTGGGAGGTTATAGATGGGAAGGGAAGGGAAAAGAGGACTCAAGAGGATAGGCACTGCCTCTGGACAGGGTCAGAATTGGCAGGAATGGCAAACTTGTAATCTCCTAGAGGGCTTCAGAACCTGTGGAGTTGCTTCAGGGGCTGTGACTTTTGGAGAGAAGTCCTTTTTCCTGGGAGCCAAGAGGGTCCCAGTGTGCACAGTATGCACGTGGGACAGTATGGTTTAGAGAGAAAAGTGGGGGTGATGCTCTCTGTTTAACCAACTACAGTGTCCCATTCGTGTCCCAGTGTGTGGCACTGATTGTTGCCACACACGCTGTGAATTTGCATGTTTTTGCCTGAGGACTTGCCCTGGCTACAGGAGCGTGTTCAGCCCACTCATGGGACAGTCTAGAAGCTTGGAGAATTAAGGTGTCGGGACCAGCCCCCTGAGGGTGGGTTGAAGATGGATCTGTACAATAGTTTTCTTGCATCTCTGAGGCACAGTGCTGCTCTATGCTGTCTCCCAGGGGCCCCTAAAGAGATTGAATCCCTGTTCCTCACAGCAGTTCCTGTTCCCTAAGGCATCTGATAGTAGTTTCCTCCCTTCCTTATGCCCGACCCTTTATGGAAGCTTTTTGGGCTCAACCACTTTGCACTCAAATCTTTATGCCCTGACTTAGGGGAACCCAAACTGACACATTAACCTAACAGGTTTGTTTTAAACTTCCTTACAAAAAAATGAGATACAGCTGTGGAAGACTGGTAGCAGTTCCCACAGTAGCTCTAGGAAATGAATACATAAGCATGGCGTTTTATAAACCCAAGAGCCCTACGTTATGAAGGGTTTTGGGACTGGCCAGAGCATGAAGAAAAGAACAGGGGTACAATGGTAGTGGTAGTCAAGTAGCTGTGGCTTTACATCCCACAGTTGGGCATCAGTTGCTTTGAATTTGAGCAAGTCCCTTAGTTTGTCTGAACCTCTGTCCTCTTCTTAAAAAGGTGACGGACAGCAGCCTTTTCTTCTCACTTTCTCTAGAGCACTGAAAATAGTGTGGCTACGAGGAGAGTGACACAGAGAGCTGGCACCCAGGGGTGCACTGCAGCTCTCAGAGGCTAGCCTGCTGTGCTGGTGAGGTCAGCAATTGCATCTGGAAGCTTCTGGGGTTTTCTCTTTTCAGTAGAAGTTGACTTAGGTTGGCTCCTTTATGCTCAGAGCAGCCAGCAGTTTCTGCTCCTTTGCTGGGACTCTGAACCGGGCACGCTGGCTTAAGAAACCTGGGTGAGTCTGGCTCTGGCCCCGGGCCCTGGCCCTCCCTGCAGCTGCAGCTAGTGGCCTGGCAGCCAGGCCCTTTCGTGCTTATCAGCTCCCATGTTTGCTCAGGATGGATACGGGCCTCATGTTCCCCCTCGGAAAACAAGAAAACATGTTTTGCCCGTGCGGGTGGAGTGGGGTGGCCTCTCTGGCTCCAGGCCGGTCCCCTAGCAGACCGCCAGCAGGCGGGCAGGCTGTTGTTGTTGGAGTGGAGAGCTGGCTCACTAGCCGCCTGTTTCCTCCAGCTGTCCAAGCATGGCAAGCCAGGGAGGAAGCCCACCGTCTGTCCACGGGCCCCAGCTGAATCCCTGTCACAACAAGCGAACAATGGCTTGGATGGGCTGGTGGGCGGGTGGAGGGGCAGCCCCTCGCTCCCCTGTTTTTACTATGACAGAGACAGGTTGCCTGGCAAGGGGCAGGGACTGCTGTCCCTTATACCCCCACCTCTGTCTTGTTTTCCACCTTTTTGAACACATTGTCGCCTATCTCAGGGGCCAAGGAAAACAGCAGCTTCAGGAAGTGTCTCTGGGTTATTGCTGGGGTTCTGAGCTCTTGGAGGCAGTGGAGCTGGGGGAGGGGACCAGAGAGGGATTGACACTGCACAGGTCCCATTCTGTGTGCGACTGTAGCTTGTGATCAAGGATTTACCTCCTCTTGAGTACCCTGTGGACTGTCTCCCTGCATCTTTGTGTCTTTAGGTCCAGCATATGGGTTGGTGTGGAGCAGACAGCACAAACAACTTGTTGACTTAATCAGTGAAAGATGCAACATATATATATTTATATAAATTCATTTTCTAGCCCTCCTACCTAGTGGCAGTGTGACTTTCATCAGGTTACTTAACTTCTCTGAAACTCATTTTTCTCATCTGTAGACTATGTGCCTCATAGAATTGTGGTGAAAATTAAATGACTTTGTCACGGGGAGTACATAGTATAGTACACTCAGTAGAATTTAACAAGTGTTAGCACAGGATTGTTGCTGTTGATGCTGTCATTGTCAACAAGTGATTTAGAGGAGGTTGCCATAGTACTTCCAATAAGAGGTCTACAGTATGTGTCTATGGGTACAGGAAAGAGGAATGATCAGGTGTCATCCCTGATGGAATCAGGCATGCATCCCTCCATTCATAGCTTGGTCCAGTCCCTGGGTTGGCTCTGGTGCTCCATAAGAATGAGAGACATAGTTCGGGACCTATTGAGAGATTGGTGTGTATCAGAGGTTGTGCAAGGCCTTCCACATACTTTATCTAGTTTAGTCTTCACGGAAATACCATGAGGAAGTCCATTTCCATGTCTTACAGGTGGTAACACTGAGGCCCAGAGATGGAGTTGTAAAGCCAAGGTCACATGACTGGTCATTTATAGAGCAGGGGTTTCAATCTTAGTCTTTAAAACCAAGATTCTGAGCATAACAAGCTGTGTTTATTCTATCAGCTCTCCCTGCCTAGAGATCAGGATGTGTTACTCAAAATATTGGCTTGTCAGTGGGGATTTGGTTCGGTGGAGATTCCAGACTCAGAATTGTAGCAGGATATAAATATTAAGATTCAAGCACAGGACCAGGGGAAAGGAAGGAGGAGAATTGGAAGCCGGGCCGGACATAAAGTAGGATTTTTGAGGAGTGGTGTTCAGATTGAGAAGGATAAGGATAGAATGGTTTTGTATGTGGGTGTACCTCATATGGGTATATTGAATTAGTCAAACAAATGATACAACCAGCACAAAAATACAAACCCAACTCTCCATCTCCACGGCTTAACATAATGAAGGACTGATTTTTGCTGATTTCAAAATCCAGAGCTATGGGGACTGCCCTGCTCCATGAGGTCATTCAGGGATCCTGGTTTCAGTCAGGAGGTAGTTCTGTCACCCTGTAGGGATTCAGAGTCCTCCACCAGATGCTCTCCATCCTCTAGCAAAGTCAGAGAATGTAGAAAAGACAAACGCCCTTAACTGCTTTTTCCTGAGGTAACATGTCACTTCTGCCCACAGTCTGTTGTTGGGAAGTAGTTGTATAGTCTCATGAGAGGAAAGGAGTCTAGACGTGGGGTCCATTAGTGTGTCCAGGAAAAAGAGGACATGATATGGGTGAACCCTAGCAAGGTCTGCCTCAATAACAGTTACTCTAAAATACAGCTGAAAATTAGTGAACTCTTTGATGGGCAAGAGGCTGCTCTTTAGAAGTCATCCCATGTAATTCTCATTTAATCCTCACAACAACCCTGAATTTCATATAAATGAAGTCTTATGTATGTTGTCTTTCGTGTTTGACTTTTTTCACTTAGCAGGCTTTTGAGATTTATCCATGTAGTTGACATGATCTGCCTTCATTTTAGACTTCTAGAAGATTCTGCAGTGGCGCTTCATTGTGACCTCAGCTTGTACTTTCTTAATTTCTAACACTATTGAGCACCTTTTCATGTCTTGTAGTTATTATCTTTGATAAAACCTCATTTATCAATTTTTTATTTTATGGTTTTTTGTTTTTGTGTTGTAAGAACCCAAGGTCACACATGTTGACTCAAGAGTTTCTCTTTTTTGCTTAAGGAAGTCTTGTACTATTTGCTCTTATGTTAGGTTTTTAATTTATTTTGGGTTAGTTTTTGCGTATGATGTGAAGGACTGGGGACTTCCAGCAAGATGGCGGAGTGGTGAGCGCAGAGAAAGAACCTCTCTGAGATTTGGTGTGCAGACACTGGAATATAGCAACGTGAGAAAGAGAAGGAGGGAAGTAGGTCCCCAGGACCCAGGAAGGATCTGAAGTGAGAATTGAAGGCCATGCGGATAGGAAAGAGAGAGACTTCAGTGAAGAAAGAGAAGGTGGCAGGTGATGCTTTCTCTCTGAACCCCAGACTCACTGTGTGGGGGGTGCAATTTGAACCTGCAGACCCACTGTGACAACTGGCAACCCCAGAGGCCTCCCAGTCAGAAACCAGTCTGAGCTTCAGTGAAATTAAATGTGCAGGTTTGCTGGGATTATCTACTAACCTGCCCTGAAACTATGTCTGGTTTTCTGGGATTAATCAATTTGGATCTGGACTCTGTCTGCCCACATTGTCTGCCAGTGATAGCACAGACATGCTCTGAAGTGGACTTTAAAAAAAAACTTTCTTCTTTTTTTTCTGTCTCTGTTTGGTGTTTGTTTGTAAGGGGAACTAAACTTAGGACCTTGCATTTGCCAGGCAGGTATGTGGCCCTGAGTTATCTCCTTGGCTCTCTTTCTCTCTCTCTCTCTCTCGCTCTCTCTTCTTTTTTTATTTTCTGTTTGTTATTATTGATTGTTTGTTCTTATTTTTATATGAGTGTAAACACAATATCTAAGGAGTATTTTTTTCTATTCTGTTCTTGCTTGTATTTCTTTCTTCTCTCTTTTCTTCCTGTCTTCTTCACCAGTTGCCCACAGTTTGTGAGATTTTTCCTTTGTCCTCCAACTGTGCTTCTAATCTCTTCCATGTCTTCTATTTCTCTATTTTCCCCCTAAGCCCTTTTAAAATTTCTCCCCTGAGGGCTTGAATACTACACACAATTTTCTGGTTCATTTGGGATTTTGTTATATAACCACAAATTTAGTATATATGGTTAAAGGTGGCAAATTAAACCTACATCAGTTTGTCATTTTCTGTTTTTATCTTTTTTTATTTTGAAGATAATAAAATCAAAAGAAATAAAACAGAACATAGACAATCAAAACAAAACAATTAATGTGATATAAGACTTCAAATCAAGATAAAAGGAAACTAACGATGGCTACTATAATGCATTTTGTTATCTTCAAAGGAGCTGTTTATACCACCAGGCATAATAAAATCAAAACAAAATAGAATAGTTAATCAAAACGAAACCATGAATGTGATACAAAGCTTCAAAACAAGATAAAAGGAAATCAATAATGGCTACCAAAATGCCTTTTGTTATCTTTAAAATAACTGCCCATACCATCAGGCATAATAAAATCAAACAAAACAGAACAGAATAAAACCAATCAAAACAAAACAATGAAAGCAATACAGGACTTCAAAACAAGAAAATAGGAATACAACAGTGGCTACCATAGAGCGTCTTGTTATCTTCAAAGTAGCTGCTTATACCATCAGACATAATAAAATCAAACAAAACAAAATAGAATAAAATCAATAAAAAGAAAACAAAGCAATACAGGGCTTCAAAACCAAATAACAGGAACTCAATAAAGGATACTATAATATATTTCATTGTTTTTAAAATAGCTGTCCATGTCATCAAATATGAAAAAATCAAATAAAACAAAACAATAAAATCAAGCTAAACAGAACAATGAAAACAATACAGGGTTTCAAAACAGGACATAGATTAACAATGGCCACTGCCTTGCCCCTCTAGACATCTCCTCCCCTTTCACCTTCACAACTTCTATTCTGCATTTTGGATCCCACTAACTCCTTTAGTTTTTTATACTAGGGAGACAACACAATGTTCACCCATGTGACTCTGAACCATTTTACCCATGAGCATGATCTCAAGTTGTGTCCATTCACCTACAAGAGCCTTGAGGTTATCTTTCTTTACAGCTGAGTAGCTTTCCATTGTATAGAAATGCTATATCTTTCTTATCCATTCTGCAGTTGATGGGCAAGCTACCCCTACTTTTTTTCTGATTCTGTCACATAGAGCATTGTTTTCTCTCCTTTGACTTTTAGTCTACAAATTTCCTTTCAAATTAAAGGTGTTTCTTGAATAAAGGATATTGATGGATCCTGTCTCCTGATCCACTCTGCCTGTGTTTCTTTTTATTGGTGAATTGAGGCCATCTACACTATGGGTTATGGCCAATATACACTGGCTCATCTCTGCCATGCTATTTTCCTGCCATTGGCTGCCTAATTTTCCCCTCCATTCAATTGTCTGCCCTACTCGGTGATCCCTTTCAGCCACTGTTTCTGATACTGTGGTCTTTTTAAAAAATCTCTCTCTAGAATATCCTTCAGTATTCTTCGTAGGGTTGGTTTGATGGTCATGAATTCCTTCAGTTGTTCTTTGTCATGGAAGCAGCTTGTTTCTCCATTAATTTTGAAAGATCGGCAGGGTATATCAATCTGGGTTGGAAGTTGTTTTCTTTCAGGACTTGAAACACTTCACTCCAAGCTCTTCTTGATTTGATGGTTTGTATTGAGAAGTCTGTCATGATTCTGATGGGTTTTCCTTTATAGGTGATCTGTTTATTTTCTCTAACAGCTCTTAATATTCTGTTCTTGTGTTGAATTTCTGGAATCTTGATTATTAGATGTCTGGGTGAGATTTATTTTGGTTATAGGTAGCTGGAGTTCTATATGCCTCTCTTATCTGTACATCACATCCTTTTCCCATGTTTGGAAAGTTTTCTGCGATTAATTCTGTAAATAGAATTTTAATGTCATTTGTGTTGATCCCTGCTTTTTCACTGACACCTATTATTCTTCAGTTATTTTTGCTTTGCATCATCTTACAGTCATTGAATTTTTATTTCTTAGTTCTTTGTTATTCTTAAGAGATCTTTCCTTTCATGATCACACGCTGCATACATGTCTTCAAGGTCTGAAAGTCTATCTTCAGTTTCTTTTGAGTGGTTTTGCCAGCTTTCAGTGGAGTTTTTAATTTCCTGGATATCTCTTTGAATCTGTTTCTTGCATTCTAAATCTCTCTTGTATTGTTCATTCATGGTTTCCCTCATTTTCCTATGATCATCTATTTTTTTTAAATCTATGTCTTCTTTAGAGATGCTTAGCAATTCCTTTATTATGTTTTTCATTTCTTCTTTTACCTGAAATAGTATATCTATCTGTTCTTATTTCTTTTATAGTCTCATAAAGTTGTCTCTTTACTTATGTTGCCATCACTCCAAAAACTTCAGGTGTGCAATTCCTGATCACTTCCATGTTTTCATCTCCTGGATTTGATCTGCTTGGGTTGGGGTCCAGGATCTGCTTCTTCGTCTTGACATTTTCTTGGGTAGTCAGGTCCTGGCACTTCGTGCATTAGTTACAATTTCTCCAGAGCATGGCTTTTTGGTTCTCCTGGGTTTTTCCGGCCAGTGTGGCTACAGGTATCCAATGGTAGGCACTGGATGTTCTTGTGCAGGGCAGGCTGCTGTTTTTCCCAGCCTATGCTGGCTACCTGTGGCAGTGTCTCTTAATGGCTGCTAGAGTGCATGCCAGGGCAGGGCTGGCTGCTGCCTTCTTGTTTTCTTTTTTGAAGCAGGGTCTTGTTTTGTAGTTCAGGCTAGTCTTGAACTCACTTTGTAACCCAGGCTTACCTAGAACTTGCAATGATCTTCTTGCTTCAGCCTTCCAAGTGCTGGGATTATGGCATGTACAACCATGCCCAGCTCAGTTTGTCATTTTCTGGGCTGTGTTTCATGCTATTGCTAATTGTACCACTTTAGCTAAGGTGACATAATAGGTCTAATAGTTGTTCTTCCTTGTATACCAAGACTGATATTGCCTAAAGGTCATAAAAAATATGACAAACCAGTGCCAAAGAATCAGTGACTGGGCTAAGTAGATAGCAACTTCTTATCCCCAATAAATTGAAGAGGTGGGATCTTGCAGCAGATGCACAACTTAAAAGCCAGCTACCCCTGGAAGACACCTCCGAGAAGTAGTCATATCCTAAGGATATTACATACGAGCAATAAAGTTATGCCTCATAGGCAATTTACAAACATCAACTCAGGAATTAAACTTAAAAAAAAACCAGAAACTGAGAAGACCCTTAAACAAGATGCAACTCCAGACTTCCAGTTCACCAAAGGCAAACCCAGGGGACAATGTGGTGGAACAACCTGAGAGTCACCCACCTAGACTCTCTGAAATGGAAACAGCAGAAGCAACAAACCAGATGAATGAGGCTCTAGAAAAAAATAAAATCAGAAATAATTTCTCTGATAACTATAAAGATGGTGACCATGAAAGACATGCTTAGTGACTTGAGCAGATACAGATAAAAAATAAATAGAGGGAGCTTAGGAAGTGATGGAAATCATGAATGCCCAACATAGGAAAGAAATGGAATCCAAGGAACAGATTCAAACAGATATTCAGGAGTTTAAAAATTCCATTAAAAGAATTCCATTGAAATCATACACAGCAGAATGAGCCAATGTGAGGACAGATTTTCAGATAAGAAGATAGGATTGCAATTAGCAATCATGAATAGAAAGATTTCTTAAGAATAGCAAGGGACCTTAAGAAACCAATTCAGCAGCTGCTAGATGACACCAGAAGAATAACATAAGATTGCCCGAATCAATGAAAAAGCAGGAGATAGCATAAACAACATAAAAAACCTGTTCACAGATGTTACGGCAGAAAAGTTCCCAGTCAAGGGAAAGAATGTAACATACAGATAAGTGAGGCATATGACACTCCGATTATGTGAAGGGCCAGCATTCATTTTTCCCCATATTCAATTGTTTCAATGCCATTTGACTTAAAAAAATCCTCTCCATATGATTTACAGTGGCAACTTTGTAAAAAAAATCAATTTATATATGTGTGTGGGTCTACTTCCAGATTCTATTCTGTTCTGTTGCTCTACATATCTATCCTTATGTTGATACCATGACTTCTTAATTATAGTAGCTTTATAGTAAACCTTAAAAACAAGTAACATATGTGCTCAAAACTTGTTCTTTATCTAGGTCAATTTCTACCCAAAATCTTGCCAAGATTTTTATTGTGATTGTATTTAATCTATAAATCAACTTCAGGGAAATCAAGATTTTAAAAACATTACAGGTGTATGCCACAAGTCTGATCTCTGTTTCTTCTTTCTGAAGATTTTTTTATCTGTTATTTTCATTAGACCAATGATTGCCTCATAAACTGGTTTAGGATATATGATTTTTATTTTCTGGATGAGTCTGTATTGAATTGTTAAAACTTTGCCTTACAACTTTGGTGGAATTCACCAGTGACATCATCTTTGCCCGGAGTTTTCTTTGTGCAAAGGTTTTAAACTACAGTTTTTTGTTGTTGATGTTGTTTTAAATATAGTACTATTCTTCTTGAATGAGCAATAGAGGAAAAATATAACTCCTGATCTGTTAGATGTCAAATGTTCTGAATGCGTGGTCTTATGACATCAAGGAATGTAGTTGGCAACCAAAGGAAAAAGTTAGAAGGGTTTTCATTGGAAATAAGGAGTAGACAGGTGTGGTGGCTCACATGTATAATCCCAGCACTGGTGAGGCTGAGGCAGGAGGATTGTTTCAAGTTTCAGACCAGCCTGGGCTACAAAGTGAGCTCAAAGCAAGCCCAAACTGCAGAGTGAGACCCTGTCTCAAAAAACCATACACACATACACACACACACACACACACACACACACACACACACACACACAAATAAATAAGGAATGAAGAACAGCTCCTGGATTTCCAGAAGGGATCCCAAATACAGTGGCTACCAAGGTCTTTGATCACTAGTAATTTATACAGCAAAGTCACCCTGTGGGCACAATTTGGGTCAAACTACTAACAACCTACAGGATTATAAGCATGACTGTTTAGCTAATATTGGTCTAATAGGGAAACGAGTCATGCGGCAGGGGTACATGGAAAAGACAAAGGTGTTTTGGGGAAGGGATGAAAGCGTGGGTCCAGAAGCTGTGGTCACCTGCCTGGGTGACTGATGACTATCTGGACTTTCTGGATCAGGTGGCGCTGACTACAAGGTGATCTCAAGTTACTGTTTATCCCTTAGGGAAGCATGTAGGCCTGGCCCTTGCGTCTTTATCTGGAGACCTGGCCTTCATCAGATGCACCTCCAGCCTCAATATTGATGTCTTTATTTTCGTGCTGATTTCCTTAACAGTCAGTCCTTCTCTCACTGTGTACTAATTTCTATCTGACTCAGTTGCCTATAATATTAGCACTGGTTATTCATACCTTTCAGGAAACTTGTTCACCTTATGTAAATTTGTTGACATGAGGTCATTCATAATGTTTTCTTTTTATTTGCTTTTCCATACAAATTTTAGAATAATCTTGCCTATAAGTTTAAAAAGACTTACTGGAATTTTGATATGAATTTTCCTAACACTGCATGTCAACTTAGGAAACATTATCATTTTTACTATGTAAAATCTTCCAATCAATGAATGTGGTTTTTAAAAAATTTCTTCTTTAGCGTTATGTAGTTTTTTAAGTGTACATATTCTTTAGTGTCTGTTTTACATATACTTACAACTCTTTTTTCAATAATTTTAAAGGTCAGTGTTAAATTCATTGATAGTAAATAGAAGTACAAATGTGTTGTTTTTTTGGTTTTTTTTGTATAGACAATTGTGTTACCTGCAAACAGGGGCTGTTTTATATCTTCCTTTAAAATATCTGACAAAATGAGCACGGTGGTGCACCCCTATAATCCCAGCACTCGGAGGCTGAGACAAGAGAATCATTGCAAATTTTAGACCAGCCTGGGCTACAAAGTGAGCTCAAGGTCAGCCTGAACTGCATAGTGAGACCCTATCTTAAAAAGATAAATAAATAGATAATAAAAATAAAGTATGTGAGACATATTTCCTTGCTTCTTACTTGGTGTTCTCTATATCACCTTGGCAGGGGTGTTAGGTGCGTCTTAGAGCCTCGTGAAGGTGGAAAAATATCTAAGCTCCCCACTTAGCCTTTGCTAGTATATATGGACATTTGGTCACATTATATAATACTATGTACAAATGTACGTATGTATAACACTATGACTTGTATGGGGTTTTTGTTTTGTTTTATTTTGACTAGAGTACAGTTGTTATTATATAAAAGTTTTCTGTCTTGCTAGACTCTCCCTTTCCTCATATTTTAGCTAGAGAGACCAAGATTCTTTCAGATGATTTGGTGAGTGGGGTTCTCACTCTGTTGGTTCTATCTTCTCGCCTCCAAACCTGGGATTTTCGAAGCTCAAAGAAAATCAAGAGAACTAACTATCATGTATTCTTTCTGTTTCTGAGGTTCTTAAAGTAGGAGCCCTGAGATTGTTTTATCTCTTGTATTGGTTTGCAAGCTATATTGCTTTCAAAAATCTCTAAAGTATTTTCTTTTGGGCTTTATGACATTATTATCATAGTCTATCTGCATATACTATTAACTACATAAGAACTTTATCACAATATATTGCCATTATCTTACTGTTGGGCTGTGAACTATTGCTGTCATATGTTTTATTTCTCCATAAGTTAAATGTTGTAATATAATGATTTTTCTTCAAAAAGTCAATTATATTTTAATAAAATTTTGAAAGGTGCCTTATTTTTACTTACATATTTACCATTTTTTGCTCTCTTCATTCATTTGTATAGATTCAAATTTCCATTTGTAACATGTTATGTTTGCTGAAGAGCTTTCTTTAACATATCTTGTATGCTGGCAATGAATTCCTTTAGTTTCTCCTTGTTTGAAAATGTCTGTTTTGCTTTCATTTAAAATTACAGCTTTGGGTTCAGAATGCCCTGTAATTCTTTGATTCTTTTGAATGATTTTATACTATTTTGTTATGTTTGATATTATATTTGAAACTATGCTCAACTGTAGCAGAGAAAGAGATTATTTTGATATCTACTCTTAATGTCCGGTTGTCTTATTGTAAAGTGCTGTGTTCCTTATGTTGTTCTGTTCTGATCTGCTTTGTTCTGCCCTCTTTTGTTTTATTCTCTTTAAAATAAAAAAATTTAAAAAATTACAGCTTTGATGAGATATAATTCACATACAATTCACTATTTATAGCGTAAGCAATTTAATGGTTCTTAGTACATGCACAGAGCTGTGCAGCCATTAGCACAATCAATTTTAAAGCATTTCACTGGCCCAGAAAAAAGCCTGGGCCCATTAGCAGTCACTTTCCATTCCCCAAGCTTCCAGCCCTAGGTAACCACTAATCCACTTTCTGTCTCTATCGATTTTTCTGTTCTAGACACTTAATACAAATGAAATCATACAATATTTGGTCTTTATGACTGTCTTCCTTTACTTAGCATAATATTTTCACACATGTTGTAGCACATATTAGTTACTTTTACAGCTCCGGTGGCGCAATTGGTTATCATGTAGAACTTGCATTTGTTACTTTTATTTTTGGATATATTTTCTCTGGGCTTAGGTTGATTTAAAAAAAAATTGTACAATGTTAAAAAAAAAAAAGGAATGAAAGAAAGAAAAAGAAAACAGTGACTGGGCATGGTGGTGCAGGCCTGTAGTCCCAGCCCTTGGGAGGCTGAGGCAGGATCATTGTCAGTTCAAAGCCAGCCTGAACCATGTAGCAAGGCCCTGCCCCAAAAAACCAAACACCAAACCAAACCAAAACAAAACAAAACAAAAAACAAAGCCCACAAAAAGCCAAACAAAGCAACAAAAACCCACCAACAAAACAATTCTCTTTTTTCCAATGCTGATCAATCCCAGGATCCTGTTAGCCAAGTATCCTCAGCCCTGAGATGAGTTCAAATCAAGTCCTCAAACTTCAGTGAACCCATTTTCCCAGGTCAGAAAATGGTTGTTCTCTCTAGAGTTTGATTCTGAGCACTGAGGATACATAGTCCAGCCTCTCAGGGAGCTCTTGATCTAGTGAGTGAAATCTAGGAACCCAGAATGTCCAAATCATTGTCCAGTCTTTTTATTCTTTTTAAATATGTTCAGATGTTGCAAAGCTCGGGATTTTTTCATTTTTTAGGTTCTTGATATACTAAATAGTAAGGAATTGTATAAACAGAGTTGCAAAAAGTGTTGGTATGCTTGAAACATGAATATTGAATTATGTGAAACATACATGTTGAAATACAACTGCATGCATGCCCTCATTTGAAAATAATGTCAAAAGTCTTTTGCATGTTTTGGCCTGGCTGGTAAGAGTTCTGTCTTGGTCTTGGTTCTGTTCCCTCATTGTCTCTGTTTAAGGTGTATCTGACTCTGAAACACCTTGCTGTTACCTTCTTTGTCCTTTGGAGGTCACTCTAGAGCCTCCTGGGAAGCCATCACGGGCTCTGGCATACTATGCTCTGTCCTTGGCAGAGACTGACCACCATGAACTGAGGCTGTTCTTTCCATGATTAAAGCTTGGCACTGCACCTCTAATTCTAAAGGTTCTTTCTGAGCTCTGTCAGAATCTCTGAGTTCTGTTCAGTTTAATTCTACAGACTTTAATGAACCCATTTTCCTGGTGCATGCATTCCTAGGCAGTTCTACTTGGAAGCATTATAGCTCCTGTGCTGGATTTGGCTCCTAAATCAACCAGCTCTCATTCTACCTCCTGGGACTCATCTTCCCTCCTCTAGAGAGTTCCTGCTTCTGGCTTTAGAAATTCCTTTGAGTCATCTTGACCTGGACTGATAGAGATAACCTAAACTCAGTGAATCACCCAACAACCAGGTCTCCCACAGTATTGGACACTTTGAAGCCTCCTATCATGTGGAGTGAGGTGGAGAAAGGGAGATATCCGTTTAGAAATAGTATTCGCAGTTTACCAAATCCTCCAACATTTAGGCCTAGGAATCAGCATCATCTCCACCAAGGAATGCCATTTAGTTGCATTAAGCTTCTTGAGTTTATCAACTGAACGATCAACCAACTAAAGCTAGGAGTGACTAATATACTGGATGACAGATCCAGATTTAAAAGGATGGTTCTTGTCAGTTGGATCAATGAACTGAAGTGGACGTGATGACATTTAATTGCAGATTTAAGGGCAGGTGTCAGACTTGTAGTTTTTATTGCGCTAATTCCCAGTTATACACAAGCTCATGCTTAGTAATTGCTTAGTGGCAGCTCCCTTGTAAAAGGCTCAAGGGGTTTAGTTGGAAAGCTTTCCAATTATATGTCCAAACTAGCATAATCCTGATTACAAAACATATCCACATGGCACACATGAAGCCAAGAAACAATTTTGTTTAGGACTTTTATAAAGTTGAAGTATAAACAAAATGAGGATATATGATGTCCTTAGATAAGGCTGACTGAACACTTAATTCCAACAGGAATATAAATTACTAAATTAAATTCATGATGAAGGAAATTTGAGTAGACATATTGTAATTGAAGACTGTGATAAAAATTTTGAAGAATGACATTAAAAAGGCACTGGGTCCAACTGGTTTTATAGGCAAGTTTGGTAAAATCTTCAAGGAATGCTATTATTAAAACAATTGTAGGCCTGACTATAGAATGCCAGGTTGAAAATTATGTTGAAATTTTGAGGGTGTTCTTCCATTGTCTTGCAGCTTCCAGTGTTGTTGCAAAGTCTAATGTCACTCTGATTCTTGAGAGTATGGCACTATGCTTTCTCTGGAAACTTGTAGGCACAGTGCTTTGTCTGGTGTTCTGGAATTCTTCAGTAGTGTGAACCTACATTCATTCACTGGATTGGGCAATCAGTGTCTCTCTCAACCTATAAAGTACTGAATTTTCTTTGATTACTCACATCACTTTTTCTGTTCCCCTTTTCTGATACTCCTGTTTGTTGCACCTCCTGGATTAGTCTTCTGACTTTTAAAAAAATCTTTCTATTTTTGTCTTTTACTATAGTTTTTGGAGGAGTTGCTTAATTGTCTTTTAGTCATTCTACTGAAGTTTTTAATTCTTTCATGTTTTTACTTTGCAATAATTTGGCTTTTGTTCTTTGCCAGTGGTTTTTTTTTCTTTTTCCTTTTGTTATTGGGAATTGAACTTAGGAACTCATGCTTGCCAAGCAGGTGCTGTGCCACTGAGCTATGTCTCTGCATTAGTCAGGGTTTTACTAGAGAAAATAGATATAACACAAGATATACAATTGTATAAGAAATGACAAGATTGGCTTACGATGGTCAGACACAGAGTCAGACGAGGAAATGTGCAGAGGGTGTCTACACGTTGGAGGCCGAAGGATACAATCTGAGGTCTGGCGTTCATCCTAGTGTCTTGTGCAAATCCACACCAGTTGCGGATGGGTCTGCGACAGAAGGCCGAAGGCTCTACGATGAAAGGCTGAAGAGTCTATGCCGGAAAGCTCAAGGGTCTACACCGGATGCCAGGAGACGAGGTCCAACCAAAGGCGAAGACTGGAGCTTCTCCAAAGAATGGAAGGCATTTGTCCTCCCTCCTTCCCTTTTATACCGTCCAGGTGATGAGGCACCCTAGGGTGGGTCTTCTACACCCTTGGGTGTAGAGTTGCTAAATCCATTTAGTTAAGCTTCTAAATGTCTCAAGTTGATACAATCAATCAACCACCACAATCTCTGACCCTTTTTTCTTATTTCCTGGATTCAATACTCTCTTTCACTCCTCTGAATAAAGCAATGATAATTTTTAAAAGTGTTCTTGCCAGGGATATAGCTGAGCAGTATAAGTACCTACCTGACAAGTGTAAGGTCTTAAGTTCAGTCCCCAGTACAAATATAAAATAAAATAAAATAAAATGAAATGAAATGAAATGAAATGAAATGAAATAAAATAAAATAAAATAAAATAAAATAAAATAAAATAAAAATTTAAAAAGTGTTCTTCAGGCAAACTTTCTCTTTCCTCTAGAGAGGTTTATTGTTTATTATACATTCTTTTGTGTAAAATGCTTTTCTCAAATACCTGGAGCTCTCAGCTGTTTTGCTCATATTTAAGAAAGGTTCACCAGGGCTGAGAATATAGCTCAGTGATAGAGCACTAGCTTAGCATGTGCAAGACCCTTAGTTCAAGTCCCATCACCCCCCCCATCAATAAGAACATCAAAGCAAACTAAAAAATCAGAGTCACTGAGTTGAGCAAAGTGAATCCTAATATAAACTACAGACTCTCAGTAATAACATAGTGTGAATGTAGGTCCACCAGTTGGAACAGATATATCCCCTTGGTGGGAGCTGGGGACAGTACTGACCCTGTGCATGTGTAGCAGCAGGGAGTCTAAGGGAAATCTCTATCTTTTGCTCAGTTTCACAGTGAATCTAAAATTGCCCTAAAAATAAAGTCTGTTAAAAATAAAAATAAAACATTGCACAGTACTAGAGGCCCTAGTCAGTATGCTAAGAAAATTAAAAACTTAATGGGGAAAGAAAAAAAAAACCACAGAGCTATTTGGTCTCTTGTGTGACTAATCAGGACTTGGTAACCAAGACATTTGCTATATGGCATCTGGCTGTTTCCTTGGGGATGCCCTAGTCCCTGTATCTTTATGTCTTTTCTTTTGAGTCTATCAGAGTCACCAAAAAGACTTCCAAAAACATTCCCGGAGAATATATGTATATACCTAGCTTTCAGATTCTCAAGAAAACTAAAAGTAATAAAATGTGAATATATACTGCCAGACTGTTGTTAAAATGTATTACAAAGCAATACTAATGAAAATACCGGAGGTAATGTAATAAATGATAGATCAAGCCAGGTGTCGTGGTACACGGCTGTAATCCCAGCACTCCAGAAGTTGAGGCAGGAGGATCATTGCAAGTTTGAGACCAGTCTGTCTACAAAGTGAGCTCAAGGGCAGCCTGAACTGGATAGTAAGACCTTGTCTCAAAAAGACCAAAATAAATAAATAGATAAAATTTTTAAAAAGATAGATCAATGAAGCAGAATTACATAAAGTCTAGAAATAGACTTTTTAATGTACAAAAATGTAGTCATGGTATTGCTGATATCACAGGTTAGTAGGAAGGGGGGTATCTGGTAAGTACTGTTGGAACCATGGGTTATTTTGGGTGATGAAGTTAGCGCTTCACCTTAGATACCTGTCTTAGTTACTTTTCACTCTCATTGCTGAGACAAAATACCCGATGCCCAACATGAAAGAAGGAAAGTTTTTCTTCTTACAGTTCTTGGAGGTTTCAATCTATACTCAGTTGGCTCCAAGGCAGGGTGGCATGGTGGGGCCGCAGTTCATGGCAGCTGCAAATAGTAAGGAAAACTGGCAAGAGAGAGAGACACACCTTCTTCCCGCTGTTATATTTTATCCTGGCTCCACCCCCAGGCAGTTGTGGCACTCACACCACCAATCCCGCTAGACAATGAACCAATCACAGACACATGATTGCATGAGGCTTGGGGGCCACTGACATAAACCCTGAAACACTGAAATTAATGCAATGTGCTGTGCTAATGCATAAAATTATTAGGAGGGGAAAATTGTTACATTTGACTACATAAAAACTAAAAACTTCCACAGATGAAATAACAAAAAAGTTTAATAACAAAGATGTCATAAATTATTGATAGTCTCTGTCTTAGCTCAGTTGGTCTACTGTAACAAAATACTGGGAACGAGATGGCTTAGAAACAAAACACAAATCAAATTTTCTTTCTTTCTTTCTTTCTTTCTTTCTTTCTTTCTTTCTTTCTTTCTTTCTTTCTTTCTTTCTTTCTCTTTCTTTCTTTCTTTTTCTTTTTATTTATTTATTTCTTCTTTCTCTTTCTTTCCTTTTCTTTCTTTCTTTTTCTTTCTTTTCCTTCCTTTCCCTTCCTTCCTTCCTTCCTTCCTTCCTTCCTTCCTTCCTTCCTTCCTTCTATTTTTTTGTTCTGGAGGCTAGAAATTACTAGATTAAGACACTGATAAATTCAGTGGCTAGCGAGGGCCTATTTCTTTTAGATGGCATGTTTTGGCTGTCCTGACATGATGGAAGAATTGAGAGCTTGGGCTTTTTTTTTTTTTGTCTTTTTGAGACAGGGTCTCCCTATGCAGTTCACGCTGGCCTTGAGCTCACTTTGTAGCACAGCCTGATCTCAAATTTGCAGTGATCCTTCTGTTTCAGCCTCCAGAATGCTGGGATTATAGGCATGTTCCATCACTCCTGGTTTCTCATACTTTTTTTAAAAATAAGGGCACTATTCCCATTCAAGAAGGATCTATTTTTATGATCTAATCACCTTCCAAAGACCCTGCCTCCTAATACCGTAATACCATGCCCTTGGGTGTTACAGTTTCAGCGTGTGAAGCAGGGGTGTTGTAAACATTCATGCTATAGTAATGTGTCTGTAAAGGGCTTATACAAATTGATCTGAAAACACTAAAACCTGATAGGAGAATGAGCCCAAAAATTACAGAAGAAATATACAGCTGACTGAAGAAGTATTTGTTAAACTGTCTACTCCTGTTAGTAATCAAGGGCTTACCTACTGAAAGGTGACACCATTTTTTGTGCTTATTTAATAATTAACAAGCAAAAGAAAAATTTTGATAATCCTGTTGTGAGTGTCCTGAAATGAGCACTTTCATAGGATGCTATTGAACATATAATTTTTTTTTTTTTACTGGAAAGCAATGTGGCAGTACAAATCAAAACAACCTTGGGCTAGCCAGGTATGGTGGTGCACACCTGTAATCCCAGCACTTGGGAGGCTGAGGCAGGAGAATTGCTGCGAGTTCAAGGCCAGCCTGGGCTACAAAGTGAGTTCAAGGCCAGCCTGAACTGCATGGTGAAACAGTGTCTGACAAAGAAAAACAAACAAAAAAAAACAAAACAAAAAACCAAACCAAACCAACCACAAACTAACCCTGGGCAACAGGCATTTCGAGCCCCTTTCCTCTTCTTCAGAGCCTTTTCAAGTGCTGTTCCTTCTCCTGGAATGCTGTTCCCCAGTTCTTCCCAGAGTGTCCTTCTCACCTGGCAGGATTTGTAGCTCACCTCGTCAAGGGAGGCTTGAAGGATCTCCAGGCTGGATTGGCCTCTTTCTCTAGCTTTATTCAGCAACAGTGTTCTTGAGATCAAGTGGGTGGGGAACACTGCAGTCTCACCATTCAGCATGTAAACTCTCGATTAATTCCTCTGTGTTTTTCCCAAGCTCTTAGTCTTATGCGCATGTTGTTTCTTCCTTCTGAAACTTTGTTTAATCTTCTCAAGGGAATCACTCTGTCCTTCCACAGGGTGGGGAAGAGTAGCCACCTGTGCTAGGATGGAGGGGAGCTATTTAGGGTTGGCTCTTTTTCACAGCTCCACCTCCACCCCACTTGGTGGCAGTTGGTACCATACTTTCATTTCTTGTAACTAGCTAACATTTTTCTATGCTTCTGGATTATTACAATGAATCACTTTCATAAACAGATAAAAAAGTCCCTAAATTTCTAATTTAAAATTTCATACCTTTTGACCCAGTAATTTTACTTCTTGGAATATCATTATTTTAAGGAAACAGACAGTTGGAAAACATTTACGTACAGGCATCTTCATCACAGTACAGTTTATTATAGAAGATCACTATTTGTAAGCATTTTAAAAATTCAATATTGGGGTAATGGTTGAGAAGCTAATGATAAGCTGCATGTGGTGGTACATACCTGTAATTCCAGCCCTTGGGAGGCTGAGGCAGGAAGATCACTGAGAGTTCAAGGCCAGCCTGCACTATACATCAAGACCCTGTCCAACCCCTCTCCAAAGAAAGCTAATCATAAAGCCTTATTACATAGCTAGAAAGTGATGTTTCCAAACATAATAATGTGGGGAAAAGGCTTGGGATTTAATGTAAAATGAAAGAAACAGAAGACAGAATTGCAGATTTTATTTTATTACTCAGGTTTTATTTAAATAAATGAATGGAAGAATGCTAGAAGGAATGACTTTTGACTTTTAACAGTTGTTACCCCTGGATGGTAGAATCTATTGTCTACAGTGATCATGCATTGCCTTTAAAACCTGAAAAAAAAATCCATTTATAAAAAAGAGAAGCAAATAGAAAAAGTTGGTATGGTCCTAGCTTAGATTAATGGATATAGAAGTTTTGGGGCACCAGGTGATCATTTGCACTCTGATCACCTGGGCTGTCACATCCAGCACATGGGGTGGCTCACGTTAGAAGGAAAGTCGAACTGCAGGTTGGCCAGAGACTTTTGGGAGTCTGGGTCGTCCGGAGGAAAGGGAAGAGTGCCAGTTCCACCGGCCCTCTGTACGTGAGTGTAGTGTCCTGAAGGATGGGAGAGCTGAGGGCCGTGTGGCTCCCTGGCATCAGAACCAAGGTTTACGAGAGACACTTACAGGGAGAAAAGATGTTTGGGCAGTTCTGTGATGGACACCACTTCCTGCAAGATACAGCTGAGGTTGGTGTGAAAAGGAAATAAAAGTCCCCCAGCCAAGGGACTGGGGGTCAGTGGTAGAACCATAAGATCAGCAGCACAGCCACCCATGACCCGGAGCATTAGACTGGGAAGAAGTTTTGACATCACCCAGAGCCTAGCAGCTCTCTGTCTTGTTTATGTGCAGTCCACAACATTCACATGCTCCCATGAGTCACAGATAAGATGACCTTAGGCTATGCAAAATTCCCAGTGCACTCCATGTAACCCCATGCCTCTCTTTCCTACTCAGGAAGGCAATGCAGATTCAAGTGACTGGAATTGATCTTTTTATAGCAATAACCTTGAATGTCTTCTGATTCATGAAAAATAGTGTATCAGTCATGAACTTCAGACCAATGATTAGTGACAAATCCCTGTGCAGTGATCCTCGTACCTCATGGCCCTGATTTTTACTCAACCCTTTCATTTCTCAGTGGGAAAACGGAAGCCTGGAGAATGAAAAGAACCATCATCAAATGAGCATGGTGGGGAGACGGAGCATGCAGGAGATACAGTGGTCCACAGAGGGTCTGTGACTGAGGGCTCAGGCCTGGGCTTTGGTAATGCTCAGGACCAGGCTGGTAGGAGGAGGAAGGGAGCAGAGGAAGGAGACAGATGTAAACCTTCGGGGTTGCACCCAGGCCCTGCCACCATGGAGATGCTAGGTCTAACATATACCTCACATTCTCTTTAGAGGAGTTTGGAGTAGTGGTATGAGTTGAATTATGCCCCCTGCCACTAAAGACCTGATTCCCAATACCTCAGAAGGTAACCTTATGTGGGAATAAGGTTTTTAATCTTAAATCTCTGGTCCAAATCCAATAAGACTATTGTCCTTATAAAGAGGAGAAATTTGGACACAGAGACAGACACGCACCCAAGGAGAATGCCATGTGAAGACAGAGGCAGAGATGGGGGAGATGCTTCTAGAAGCTAAGGAAAGGAGAGGATGGCCAGAAATCTCCCAGAAGCCAGGAAAGATGCCTGGAACAGTTTTCCCTCATAGCCCTTGAGGGAACTAGCCCTCCACATACTTTGATCCTAGACTTTGTAACCTTCAGAACTAAGAGAAAATACATTTCCGGTGTTTCAGTCACCCAGCTTTTGGCACTTTCTTATGGCAGTTCTAGCAAACTCAGACAGGTGAGATGGAGCTCACAGCCACTCTCCATGGCACAGTCTCCAAAATGCAGTTTCTCTTCAAACCATAGGACCCCACCCAGCTAACCTTTAGCCCCAGACCATTTGCCCTTGTGTGTGGCCACCAGTCGAGGTCACTTCAAATGCCCAGGCTCACTGACCTTCTCAGGGTGGGTGTTGTGAGGGAAGGATTCCCTCTTCTCTCACTTAAATCTTTCTCCTTTCCTTTTCTATCTTTCCAAGCTAGGACTGGTAGGGTATAGATGTACAGGCTCTCAGAGCCCTCAAGTAGGGCTGGCTCCAAGAGACCACCACCTCCGGGCTCTCACTCTGCCTGGGGGCTCCCTCAGAAGACCTCAGCCTCTTGGGGCCATGCCCTTCCAAGATGTGAACGACTTCTTTTCTGTCCAGTCTAACCCAGTCCTTTACATCATAGTCTGAGGTCCTGCTGGGCTGGGCCTTGGGGAATGAAAGTGTTTCCCTGGCAATGCTTAGGGACTTGCCCATTTCTCATCACTTGTGAGGCAGGCATTTACAGATGAAGAAACAGACTGAGAGGTGAAACGATTGACTTCTGATGCCAAGTCAGAAGTGACGAGTGAACTAAACCTCCTTTCTGCAACCCGAAGGGACCCATGGGTGGGTGCAGGGTACATAGGGTGTACTTGAATTGGACTGCTGGCCTTGTCTGGTGCCCAGTAATGGAGCATGTTGCAGGGGACACATGGGGGAAGGGACACTACTTTGGCGACTAATGAACAAGCAAGTTGATTAACTGGGTCCCAGGTGGGAAAGAAAATGTGCAGGTAAGAATTTCAAAAGGTCTCAGAGCTGCTGGCAGGCAGAATGTTGGAGTCTGAGGGTTTAAGGTGCTGGCTTTAGGGCTGCAGAGACCAATGATGGACCATGCAGAACTGGAAATAAAAAAAGGAAGCCTGTATGAAATAACTGTCTTCCCAACACTGCTCTGAGGCACAACACGGCAGCGTCAATAAGCACCTCACGTGTGATCAAGTCCTGTTTATTTTAGAAGCACAAACAATGGACCTAGGAAGGAGTGATAAAAACAAGGCACCAGTCCTCTGGACAAGGCTGGGTCTGGCACAGGCTCTGTGTGACCAAGGCTGATCCTGAAGTCTTTTCCCATGAGAGGATGTGAGGACAACCTGGGCAGAGGTGACTCTTCCATAATGGTGGGGGCAAGTTGGTTTGGGATCCCGCTGGATCAGATGGAAATGATCCGGTAACCCCTTGGTCAAGAGTAGCCTGAGCGGGCCCTGTCTGGAAAGGAAGCTACAGTGCCCAGTGGTCCCCAGGAAGGCCCTTAGTGTTCCAGAGCCACCTGCCAGGGGGCCCTTTGGTCAGCGATCAGCTGGCCTCAGTCTGTTACCTCTGTAGAACCTTCCAGGAGGGGGCAGTCAGACAACTTCTCCGGACACCTCTGTTGAGTGACGTAAGTCTAAGGCCCCTATACATACTGCTTCTTAGAAGCAGAGCTACTGGGGCGACTGGAATATTTGCGGCCACTCTGTGGGGGTGGGTCCAGGAAGAGGGGGGCCCTGGAAGAAGCCAGCCTCTCCTCTGTGGTCAAGTTGGCCCAGTTCTGCTCACTGGATGAGAGCCCACTATAGGTAGGGCATGGTGGGGACGAGGGCCCCTCGCCCACAGGGAGGTAGAAGAAGACCTGGTCAGGGTAAGAGTCTGAGAACGTGGCCTGGGCTGGGGATACATCCTGGGGCTGCCGTGCCTTCATCCGCCGACTGAGGTGGCGGCACACCAGGTGCATCAGCTCCAGCAGGTTGAGTACCAGGGAGATGAGTCCAACCACCAGCATGAAGATGATGAAGATAGTCTTCTCTGTGGGCCGAGAGACAAAACAGTCCACACGGTGGGGGCAGGGTGCACGCTGGCACACATACACTGGCTCCATGGTCCAGCCATAGAGACGCCACTGGCCGTAGAGGAAGCCGGCCTCTAGCAAGCTCTTACACAGCACACTGGCCACATAGGTGCCCATCAGTGCACCTCGGATCCGCAGGTGACCATCCTCCGCCACGGAGATCTTGGCCATCTGACGTTCTATGGCTGCCAGTTTCTGCTCCACCTGTGGGTCCTTGGCTGGCAGGGCCCGCAGCTCTCCCTCCTTCTGCCGCAGTCGCTCCTCTCGCCGGGACAGGTAAATGACGTGGCCCAGGTAGACCAGGGTGGGCGTGCTGACGAAGAGGAACTGTAGCACCCAGTAGCGGATGTGGGAGATGGGGAAAGCCTGATCGTAGCAGACATTGGCGCAGCCGGGCTGGGCTGTGTTACACTCAAAATCTGACTGCTCATCGCCCCACACCGACTCGCCTGCCAGGCCCAGGATGAGGATGCGGAAGATAAAGAGCACCGTCAGCCAGATCTTGCCCACCACGGTCGAGTGCTCCTGGACCTGGTCCAGCAACTTCTCGAGGAAGCCCCAGTCACCCATGGCTCCCGGGCCTCCGTCTGCAGGGAGACAGAGCTGTGTCAGCAGGGCACTTCTCACTTTGTCCTGGCAACAAACCTGAGGGCTGGGGACGTTGGGGGCTGGGTGTCAGGGTGTCTGTCATGCCCATTCCCGCTATGAGGGGACCCAGGCTCAACAGGGAGTCGGGACCCAGAGCAGAGCTTTGGCTATTGGCCCCTAAGCTGTTTGCGTACACCCATTTTACTGCTCTAAGTGGTAGGCTACAGAGGAGCTAAGGTCCCTTGTCTAATCACATACTTGTGCCCTCCTGTCCCCCACCAGAGCTCCAGGCCGACTGCAGCCCAAGGGGGTCTGGACGGCAAGGAGGCTCCATTGCCTATGGGAACAGAGAACTGGAGGAATTAATCCAGTCACACAGTTATGCAGGACTTTCCTTCTGCCCAAGGCTGGCTGTTCCCAGATAATGGCATGGGAGAGGTGTTATCTTGAGGTTCTCAGGGGACTCAAAGCCTCAGGTCCCTGCTGCCACCCCGCTGGCCTCACGCTAACCTTGGGCTTGCCGACTGCAGTGGTGGTGGGGGCTGGGGGAGAAGGTCAGTACTTCAGAAGTTGGAGGCAGTATCCTGACGAGCCTCACCTGTCCAGTGATGGCCACCTGCAGCCTCAATAGGGACACTTGGTGCTGCCCCCCCCCCAGCAGTTGCTGCCAAATTCTAGACTCCTGAAAGAAACTGTCACTGCAGGGTGGAGGCACAGGCCGCAAAGTTCCCAGGACACTTAGGGGGAAGGAAGGTCGGGAGAGAGGAGCCAGAAGATGCGTCCTTCTGGGAGCAAAGCTGTCTGAGCCAGGCCCTGGAACCAGACCGGGGTTCAACTCCTGGCTCCCTCTGGCACACTGGGAATGTGGATACGGACCAACCTCGGGACCCTCTGCCTCCCTCTTATAAACACCAGAGAAAAGGGAACTGCGCTGTCCCCGGTGTGGCTCATTTACCCGTGTGCGCCCCGAAGCAACTCCCCGCCCTCCACCCCACTCACCGCCTGCCCGCCTGGCCGGCCCGGGGGGAGGTGAGGACGACGGCCAGCGGCGCCCCGCCGTAGCCCTGCTGGACCGCGCCGGGCGGCAGGGGGGCGCCTTAAATAACGCAGAGGGGCGGGGTGGGGGCAGGAAACGCCACGGGGAGGAGGCGGCGCTGGAGAGAGGCGGGGACTGGGACGCGAGGTGCAGATTCCCTGAACCCAGGGGTGGGTGGCCCTGGGGGGTGGGGTGCACTGGCGGGCAGAGACGCCCCTGCCCTTTACTGGCTCTCCATCCTATTCCAGACGGTGAACTGCTGTCTTGGCAGCGGGAAGGGCGTTCTCCAGGCGGGGATCTTTCAGGGTGGCTGGATCGGAAAGGATTATAGTAAAGTCTGCGGTATCAGCTACCGGCCTAAGGGGTTGTGAGGAGTGGGTGGATGGGGACGAGGTGGTGGTGGCGCGTCCCGACAGGCGACCCAGCGTTCTTAGGACATGGGACCCACAGTGGGAGAGAGGGTCTCGCCGCACACTTCCTACCACGGGCGGTGGGGCCGGAGCTCTCCACCGCGCTGGTGGCTGGTGGTCTTCCAGAATTCTGCACCATCTCTGTGCCTAGCTAGCCTATGTAGTCAGAGGTTACTGAACCATTTCCTGGGACTTCTTGAGGCCCGGGAGAGGGACTTTCTGACCTTTGCTTTGGGTTCCATTCTTTTTCCTCTAAACGGGCGGGCGGGGACACTCCAGGAAATCAAAGGAATAGGCTGGGGATAGACTTCATTTGGGACTCCTGCGTAGAAGCTAGTTAATGAGATTAACGAGGATTGGGTGAGTAGCTAGGGATACCATCCCGTCTTGGTTTTTGGCTCCAGCTCTAATTTAAGCAGATTAGCCCTTGGGTGATGGTAAAATGCTATGTTTAGTTTTCCCCTGGAGCATCAGGTGAGTCATGGGGCTTGATTAGAAAGATTTCTTAAAGGAGACTATTAGCCAGACAAAGGGAGGAACTCTACTGGCAGGGGCAGCACAAGAAAGGTCCTGGGGGATCTTGAGATGGTGCCACTGCCCCAGAGTGCTGAGGCTTGAGTGGTAGCCAAGCCTTCCTAGAAGGCAAGGATTCTGTTGACACTTGTGTCCTTTGGTGAGTTTCTCAAACTTAGGTGTCTTAATTCTTCCTCTACAGAATGACTATAAGAGTGGCTACAATGTAGGACTGATCAGAGATCCATTCAAACATGGGATGATACTGGTATACAAAGGTTTCAGGTGCGTTTGTTGCTAAAGGCACCAAGACAACGTTTGGGCCAAAAAGGGTCTGTGGGCTGGTTTCAGGACAGAATGAGGAAGCGACTCAGGCCAGTGGGCTGGTGCGAGTCTGGGGAAGCTAAGGAAAGAAAAGGTGGCAGGTGGCAGTGGAGACCGGGGGCTACTGGCCCTGTTTTTGCATAACAGGATTCAGTCCTTGGACTCCTAGGACCCAGAAGGTTCTGTCCCTTGGGGGGGATGGACACTCATGGGTGGGCTCCCAACTCCAGGATGAGTCCCTCGGGGAGCAGGCTGAGCTGGCTTTCTTTTCCCTCAGCGCTGGGCTGAGTTGGGCCTCTTGGGATTCCAGAATAGACAACTGCGCCCTCTTAGTTCTGACCCTGAAGGGCATGGGAACCGAGGCCCCTGGAGACCCGCTCTCACCACGCCTTGAGCAGCCTCTGCTTCCATTCCACACTGTGGCCTGGCCCAGCTCCCTCAGGGCTTTTCCCACTCAGTCTTGGGGTGGAGGGCGAGGGGTGACGTCAAGGCTGCCCTCACCCTGCTCTGACCCCTTCCTCAGGGACTCTGCAGGTCTGAGGTTAACTAACCTGGTCCCTTCCCTGGAGGAGGGAGGAGCTGGTGTCAGGCAAGACAGTAATCTCGGCACTGGGCCGGCTGTTCTGTGGGGAAATGTCCCTAGAGCCCCACACTCCCTCTCTCCCTTTGCCCTGTTCAGACTGCTACCATCTCCGCAGCCTCCCAGCTGGTCACCTGGCCTCCACACTTTCCTAGAAATCCGACTATACTATAACCTTGCCCTGCTGATGACCCTTCTGTGGCTTCTGAAGGCCATCAGAGTTCCCAGCCTGCAGGCCGCAGCTGCTTCTGGCCTCATTCCCCTTCTCTCTGTCATCAGCTTTGTGTAACTAGGGTCTCTGTGTGCTCTTGCTCATGCTCTTCGTTTCCCAGGATTCCTCTGCCCGAAGCACCCTCGAGCCTTTCAGGTCTTTTCTCAGCTGTCACTTTCTTCCGGAAGTCCCCTGCTGGCCTCCTTGGCCACTGCAACTCTGCTCTATGTAGCTCAGCTAGTGCCTTGTGGTGCACTGTTGTTTTGGTTGATTGTTTTCAAATTTTTAATTGTGGTTTAAAAAAATGTTGGTTGCAGGAGTGGGTGCCTATACTCCCACTTACTCAGGTGGCTGTGGCCTTGGGATTACAAGTTGGAGCCCAATTAAGATCCGAGTTAAA
>PVJX010014551.1:0-44611 GCA_004027295.1 Dolichotis patagonum | reverse complement strand
TTGTTGCTTTTGCTGTCTTTGCCCACCATGAACTGTTCTTCCTTGTCATGAGCCACCATGTCTTAGAACTACCTGAGTATGAACTGAAACTTCTACAAACTGTGAACTAAATAAACCTTTCTTCCCTTAACTTTAAGCTCTGTGTATCTTTTCTCAGCAAGAAGATAGGTAAGATAATTGGACACTGATTCAGAACATATACAGCATTCTGGAGAGCTATGTCTTGGCTCTTTACATATGGCCACCTAGCTGGCTCTAACTTCATTTTCAAAAGGCCATTCCACCGTACTGTCAATTCACCCGCTTCAAAATGGTGGGGAATTGGTAAAAATCAATGATTCCCTGAGCAGGAGTCCGGTGGCATACTTCTTTGGCTGTGAAATGTGTTTCTTGATCAAAAATAATACTGTGCAGAATACCACAGCGATGGATGAGACATTTTATAATTCTACAGATGGTAGTTTTGATGTTATATGCTGGAAAGGCAAATGCATACCCAGGATAAGTGTGCATTCTATGTAAAAATTACTTATACCTTCAGTACCTGCTTCAACAGGATCACATATATTACTACTGTTTAGTGATAAACTGTTGCTCTGCACATCTAATTCATGACTTTGTGGATCAGATAGCAGCACCCAGTCCATAATGGGTAGTTCAGATTGCTTGGTAACCTGGTATCCCATGGTCAAGCTTGGTTTCTACATAGGTTTAGTAGCAGGCCAGGTGTTGAAAGATCTTCCTTCAGAAAGCATTTACATTCTTTATGTATATCTAGAGCTGGGAATTTCAATCTTTGAGCTGATCATTTTCCTTCAGTTGTTTATGGAGAGATGCTAAGAACAAATACTCAGAATTATATATTTTACTCTTCTAAAATGTTTAGAAATATATAGAGTAACTAAGCTCTTTGTGTGTGTCTTACAAGTGCTGAATTAGGATAACCAAATGGATCCCTTTTGCATGTTACTTAAAATTGTTCACACTATGGGCTATCAGTATGCCCTACCTCAACAAGAGAAAGGACCATGACAACTTTAGGCATCATCAAATTAGCCACTTCCAGGAATCACTAAAGCAATTTGAGAAACTCAAACTTTCAGCTCTCTAGAACAACTGGTATCTAACTCTGCCTTTGCTACTGAGGTAACAAACTTCTAAACCATCTCCCTGGAGATTAGATCCTCATTTGCAAAATATTAAGAACAGTCAATGCTGCCTGTACAAAACTGCTCTGAGAACCTATGTAATACCAAGAAATAATATAGTATATATTTAGTTGATAGGTGTTATTTTATTAGAAATAGGTAGAGTGTACTACCTGGATACACTACCTTCTATTATGGGAATAGAAAGTATCTATTAATTTGCCTACAATTACTTCCAACTGAATTTAAATAAAACATGATAGATTCCAAGTTTTATAAGCTGCCAAAAAAACCAAAAAAAACATATAAGAGGTTTTCTCTGTTTTCAAAACTCTGCTAGTGGCAGAATGAGTCCTAGAATGTTTTCTGGAAATGAATCACATATAATTAACCACTCTGTTAACTGCAAGGACAGGTAGGGTGCTGCACTGTTTTGAAACTAATAAATCTAGATTTAAGTACAAATTTGGGCACCTAAATAATGTTTTATATCTGGATAAATTATGTTATTTCCTTGGGCTTTATTTTTCTAATTTCCAAATAGAGTTAATAATATCTTACTTCATGAACATAAGGAAAACACTTTATAAATAAATTATACAGACACAGGCAGCAAATGTATGGACTATTGGCTAGGGTTTATTGAACTTTGCTAGTTTTTATTTCAGTATGTACTACTGTGAGTATTTTTAAAAATATCTTTCATTTAAAATTAATATCTCCATATTAATTTATTAACTCATGTTGGAAAGTCAATTGCTGCCTTTTATTTGTATAAAACAATACATTTTGCATCTGCAAATCAGCTGAAGAAAGCTGATACTTATATATTCAGTAGTCTTGCTAGTAAAAACATATCTTTATAGTTGTGGAGAAAAAAAAATCTCTCACTTTAAAAAATCTCTAAATATAAACTTTTATGCTGAAAATTGAAAACAAACTTTTATATAATTAAATTGCCTAGTTTTCATTCCATAGTAATTTATTGAGTAATTTCATATATGATATGTGATCACAACATACAGTGGAAAATACATAAGGAAAATTTATTAAATAAAAGACACATTGTCTTTAATCATGTCAAAATACTCCTTCTTGTTTAGAACACACTCTGTCCATCTTTCGTGATATTTTCTGAACTATTCTGGAAATTCTTTTTAGTGAGCATCTTTAGTTGCACTGTAATGGCATCCTCAATGTTGTAAATTTATTCAAAATTTTTACATTTTATGGTCATTTTAACTTTGGAGAAGAACCAGAAGCTGCATGGTGCCATGGATCTGGATGATAAGGTGGATTAAGACACTGTAATATTTTTATGAGCCTGCTATTCCATTAGATAGCACTTGGCAGCAGGACTCTGTATTTTTTATCTTTCTTCATAGAGACACAAAAGAAGATATCCAGAACTGCTTCAGAAAGTGGCAAAAATAATTGTGATAAGTATTTTGGAAGTGAAAGAAATTAATGACAGTGTGTCTTTTACTGAAATTTTTTAAAAATTTGAACATCATAGTTTTGATCAGCCTCTGTACAACAGACAATGGGAATATAATGCAAAATAAAATATTCATCCAAGTTTTATGAATTCTCAGCCTGGTGGAGGTGTAAGAGAAAGTTGTATGCTATAATCTGCACATGAGGGTACAATGAGAATATAGTTACCTGCAGCCCAAGGAGAGAAGAATCATCAGAAACCAACCAATACCATGATCATGAACATCTCATCTCCAAAACTGTGATAAAATAAATTCTTGTGGTATAAGCTACCTATCTTATGGTACTGTTATGGCAGCCCAAGCTGACCAATATAGTAAGCAAAGTACTTTGTCTCTTTGAGCATCAGTTTTTTCTTACTGAAGTCACAGAGGATAGATTAGATATTCTCTTAGACTAGAATTCTAAATTTATATGGGCATAATTCCTATCATTTTGTCTAAAAAATGTTTAGGCACTATGAAATTTTTGGAGTATTTACATAGGTCTTTTGTCTTAGGTCCTTATAGATTATTTTCTTTAATTATGTATTTGAAAATTATGTTGCCACGGACAGTAGTCATTTTTCCTTATGAATCGTATCTTCTGGTACAAAATCTTCTATGTCACAGTGAGGCTAAACATATGTTACTTCCTTTTTTACAACTTCTAGAGAGGAAATGGATGTTTTTCTTTGTATTTCTGAATATTCTGTCACTAATATTGTGATTGTATTTGATTATTGTCTCTTGTAGATATTCTAATGGACATAATAGTGAATGATACAAATATAGCACAATTGAGATTATTCTGTTAATCCTAAAGATTTACAGTAAGATCATCTAAAATTTTCAATATAATGAACCTACATGTTTTCTTTAGTACCTTTCCATATTTCACAACTGTATTTAAGTATGTCACCATAGTATATCATAAGGTGTATCTTTCTGTCCAGGTATACTGACTAGAAAGTCATAATACAGGTAAAGGTAATAATACCTAAAGTTACGGGGCCAGGGGTTCTGGTAAGAATACTGAAAAGTTTCTTAAGACTTTATAAGTTATGCAATGAACTGTGAATGACTTAAAAAATAGTTATAGAGTCCAGATACCCAAATTAGTGTACAAAAAACTCAGTATCTTCTCACAACTTGCCTGCCAATGTCATTACTTGTTTCTAACATGAAACTAATACTCCAGGCAGTGTGATTTTCTAATTAACCCTTCAATACATTATAATATTTCCTAGTTATGTATCATCCTTAAAAAGAACTTTTACCATTTATTTAACATATAGTTTTTTCAATTTATTCTAACATATGAATACTCTGTAGATCATTTTATTTGACCCTGAAAAAAATATGAAAATAAACAAGGGCCAGTGCATTTCCTCATTTACAGATGAAGAAACTAAAGTGCAGAGAAGGCAAGTATCTTTCCTATGAACATCTGGGTAATAACTGACAAGGTAGGAGCTAAAATACTCAAAACTCCTAGTCCTCATCCCTCATTATAACTTCTTCTCTTCATATACCTTAATCCTAGTATCCTTCAAAATCCTTCTGTTTCAAACATGCAGATACCCAAGCACCAATGATTCCTCCTTCCTCTGAACTGCTTATTTCAATGGCTACTAATTTTTGCATTTATCAACTGTTCCCATGATGTCACATAATGTCTATATGAAGGTTTCCTGGCTATTCAATTACACAGCAAGCTTTTAATGGTTTTTCAGTATCCTTTGTGTAGTTTGTATCCCCTTGGTTTTGTAGACCACTATTTTTTTCCTGTCTTTCTTTGTGCTTGCCTGATACACCTTCAGTTTTGGCACTCTTATCTTTGGTAACAGCATGCTTTAGCTCAAGACCAATCTGCCACTGTAAATACTCCATAGCACTGGGAATCAAGGTTCTTTAACCTCAGACAATGAATGCTTTTGTAATCTATAATAGGTTAATCTGTCTAATTAGAATGTGAATCAAATTCAGGGAAAAGAAAAAAGTGATTTATTCTGATACATCATCCCAAGGCAACATCTTTCAAAGACTTGTCATTGATTTCTACTCCCCAGATTCTGTAAACTGTCATTTTGCTGTTCTTTTAAAGGCTGACTTCAGCTTTTCCCCTGTTTCTGGCTGAACTATTGTAGATCTTTCTAATAAATTCCACTTTTTGCTTGCATTAAGCAGAGTCACTTTCTGTTACATGCAAACATTAATCCATATCTGATAGATACGGATTATCCACAAAGAACATAAGAGTTCAATATTTTCAAATGTTTTGTTCTTATGTAGATTATATACAGTATTAACTAAAAACAAAAATAAATATGCCCGAAGTATAGCACTGCTATGGATTAAAATTTGAATAACCAAAGGCAATACAGGCAAAGTTAACATCAAGAACTCATCTTCACTGAAAAGATTTTTATCACAATTCAGCATACTGCTTTGGTGCCTCAAAAGTGATATTCCACTGCTAAAATTAAAGAATTTTGTGGTGAGTGAATATATGCAATAATGACGTCCTCTCTTCAGAAGCACCGATAATTGCAATAATGATATGTTTTAGTGTTGACATTTTGGTTAACATTTTTTTCTTTCCAAATATCACAGCAGCCAATCGTAACCATCTGAATTTTTATATTAGTCTAATACAAGATACATCTGATAACTTTAACTGCTTACATCATGACTCCTTCTTGACTAGGTGAATATTTTCAAGTATGTTATAACTTGTATTGAAAAGCAATGGATCACAATTTTAATATCACTTTGAGAGGAAATTATCATTAGAAAAATTTAAGATAGCAAATGGTATCATTGTTAAAGCATACTCAGTATTCTACATGGGTAATTCACTTGCTTTTTTTTTTAAAGAAAAAAGATACAGAAAAATCAACCAAGCATTCCTTTATACATGAAATTTAACAGTAATTCTAGCTAATCATATATCAATAGCTAGTTATTTCCATTTTGAACAGCCTACACAAACTTAAGCTATTTCTATGTACTTAAATATATTTCTATCATTTTAGACATTTATATTACTCAGCATCCTTTGTATTCCAAGAACATCTTTTTAATCCTGGACAGTAAGGGAATATCATGCATGTATATGATATTTTTTTTTATTAATGACAAGTGTTTCCCTGTAAGAATTTCCCAGAGGATAAAATTCTACTGAAAACTAGAAGGGAGAAATTTAAAAATCTTTATTTCTTTGTCTTGTAGAATACCTATTACTACATGATAGTATTTCCCACAAGATTATTTTTTATTTCATTTGAAGTTGGCAAAAATCTTTGAGCTGAATCCCTTGAGCATATCTCTAGTGATAGATGTCAGATCAGTGTTGTATGGAAGAACTTTTACTTGACAGGTAGGTGACAGAGAGAAACCACTCTCCAAAATATAAGATGTAACTGTCAAATTCTTCTGTGATATTACTGCAATCTTTTGTTCTGATCCTGTATATAAAGGGCTTATTCATTCTCCCTTCAAAGATACCAGGTCATGTAATTAGAGAAACTAATACACTTAAAAACAAAGGCACGTTTGCTAAAATTAATTTTGTTTAAAATCTTTTTATATGAATTAAATGTGAAATTTATATCTAATATAGATTTATAATGATATTCTAGTTATCCTATAAATTGGGTGCTGATTGATTCTAATTTATTACAAGTACAGCCTTATTCTCCCTCACATTATCAAAAAATTTGTATCTCCCAACCTTTTATAAGAAATAGAAATAGTTTCTTGAGAAAACCTGAAATTTTCTGATAACATTATTTTCTTTGCTCTTTCATCACAATCACCCCAAATCTACCAGGAATAAACAGAAATCCACAATTTATTATCATATTTCTTATTACTCATAAATATTCTTTATGTCTGTTTAGGCTAAATTACAAGGACCAAATCATTTTGATACACATTAGGATGCTAGTCCATGAATATATAATGCATGTTTGCTTAATATATGAACAGAAAAGAAATTCATATCTATTCCTAGATTTGGAATCCATATTATACTTCAAGAACTAACCAAAGTTCTGCAATGTTTTCAGATGTGAGGGAAAAGAATGAATGAATGGTGAGATGTCAACATAGACTGCTTGTTTACAGATTTATTTTTATCTCTAGCCTGTGTATAGGCCTTCACCTCAGAATCTGTTTAGTTTTCTCTCTGTAACAGACAGATCTTTTTCTTAAAAAGGTGGTTTTGCCCTTGCCAGGAAATGGGCACATACAGTCACATTTGGGCTTGTTTCTTTGTTTACTTTTCACAAGAATTAAATCTCAAAAATAAATAATACTATGAAATCACCCAATCAAAATGATAAAATAATTATCATTTAATTTTGTACCCTTCTTTGTAATGGATTCAATAACCAGCATAAGCTTAGTGACAACATTATTCAATATTGAAGAGTATTGTTTTCATAGAGTATAATAGGCAAAGCATATTAAAAAACAAATTTCTGGTTATTTCCCTAAATATAACTCCTCAAGCACTTTTCTGTAAAAACATAAAATAAGTATATAGGGGTTAAAAATCAATTTTGCACCCATTTTATAGAAGCTAAGCTAAACTTTGGACTTTAAATACTGATAAAATTTAACCTACAAGAGCTACAATAGAATCTGCCTAGTATTGAGGCTTTTACTGCAAAAAGTTTTTTAAAATGGTTTAATTGAGATTTGTTAACAACCATAAAATTCACACTTTGCAATTTCTGATTTATGTACTATTTGAATTTAGATTAGTCTTTCCTAGAGGTAACACTGTTGTCCTGAATTAGCAATATAAAATGTGATCTTACCTTACAAAGGAAGTTTATCTTAAAACCCAAAGACTGGGCATTTCTTGAGCCTGAGTTCATGTAGTTTCCAACCAAAAGAACTAACTCTAAAAGTCTGCCAAAGTTTTCACTTTTCTTCAGTTCTTCACAAGCCAACGTTACTGCTATGATGCTTGGTTTGATGTTGTTTACGTGTTCTTCAAATGTGAGCTTGAAAAGAATGCTATTGAGACGAGGCCGTAACATTTTCACTGAGCTCATCTGGAAGATAAAAAATGTTCTATGAGAACACATATTTAAGGCATTTTATTTTATCTCTTTAATGGGAATAATTTCATAAGACAATATTGTAAAATTTCTATACAACAAAAATTTTTGTTTCTAAAAATTTTTGTTTCTTTTAAATATTTCAAAGGAATATTTATTGAAGTTTCAAAAACTGTTAGATATTCAATTTTTTAAAAGAAAATTAAATCACCCTTACAGAATTAATACTGAAACTGAACTGTTGATATACATTAATTGCATACTTACTAGCCACCAAGAACATTCAAACTGCCAAAATCTGTCCCTAAGGTGAATTAAGGAAATTTAAAAATATGAAATTCAGTTGAGTTTTTTGTTGAGCCACAGATAAAAGATGTACATGATGACAGAAAATATAAGTGGAGCATTTCCTTAAAAGTTGAGCCACAGATAAAACATGTACATGACGACAGAAAATATAAGTGGAGCATTTCCTTAAAAATTATCTAGTAATATGCTGTTTGAATATAGTAATATGCTGTTTGAAATCAGAGGACTAGCACTAAAATTTAGACTAATCTAAATTTTAAACTGATGATTCCTATTTATAAACTATATTAAATATTTGTGTATGTTCTAATGAATTTCACCTACTTGATAGATACTGATGTTAAATAATTAGACAATGGTAAAATCACATGAATTTACTTTCAAGTACAAGTTTTAGGAGTTATATGTTGGTTTTCTTCAGAAGAATTCAGCCTTGGTTCTAATTACCCATTTTAGAGTATTGGTAAATATTCTATATTCTCTTTGGTATAGTGTTTACAATGATAATTTATTTTACTTTTTAATTTCCTATAGCTCTAATGTATTTTAGTTTTCATTTTTCAATGAATTCTGGGAAGGAGTAGACACACAGGAACCTATATATGCATATACATAATGAAAAGAAATTATCCTAATTGTATCTCCTTCTTGCAGGTACAGCTTCCTTTCTTGAGTATTTTGATTTGATACTGGGGATCAAACCTTGTGACCTCGAGCTTGCCAGGTAGGCGCTTACACCCCTGAGCTAAACCCCCAGCCCTTCCTTTCATAAATGTAAATTTTAAAGATAAATTAGGCACTGAGATATCCACAAATAAAGAGAAAATAATTTGACAACATAAGCAAAAGTCTTTAAATCAAAAAGTATCCTTCAAAAGCAATAAATACAGCTGTTGCTTAGATCATGTCTGCTGTAATATAGAAACAAATAATAGTTTATCATTCTCCTTCTTTGAAATTAATTTGCCCATTAGCCATGGGCATCTGCATCTCCAGATGTGAACTTGTGACTTCTATTAATTATTTTATATGCTTTCTTGTTTTTTTGTAGGCAGATATATAAAAAGTATGCAGTAAATATCTACCTGCTACTATTTTTATATAAGTCTCATCAATTATGAGTAGCTTTTTTTAATACAGAGGATAGTATCATACAAATTGTCCACTACTTTCTTCAGTACTCACATGCCAAGTAGAAAACACCACCAATTTTTAAAAGCTTACAAAATAGTCTGAAATTTATAACACAGACACTTGTAAACTATACCTGGTGATAAAACTCACACATGATTTTAGAAAGGCAAACAGCAATAAAGTTCTAGAAATGTTTCTTCTTCTAAAAAAATTTAATTCTTATAACTAAAATTTAATGACAGTCTTCACAGTAGAGAAAATATAAATTGAAACAAATATATACGTGTGCTCTTCTATTTGGGTGTAAATAAACACACACAGAATTGGTGACAAAAGAATGGAGCAGAGAGAGAGAGAGAGAGAGAGAGAGAGAGAGAGAGATAGGGACAGAGAGACAGAGAGGCAGAGACCATGTTTATAGGTTAGGTATATAGGATATTTATTCATAGGAAGAAAATATTGGCCAGAGTATCTAGAAGTCCATAGAAAGGCTATAAAATTGGAAATTAATCACATCAAAGTCTCCATCTCTGTGACTGTGCATGTCCCTTTGAATATATTTGCTTAAGTATCCTTATAAGCATCTCTACACATTTTTCCAACTTTATGTCTGTCTCTTTTACTGTCTCTAAATCCCATTTCAATTGATTTTTTCTTTCTTATTACTATTACCTGCCAATCTCAGTACAAATGCATGTTTTCTATTTTTTTATGTTTAGGAATTATTTATTAGTCTTCTTGATGTGTAAAATGTCATAGGACTAATTCTACCAATTGACTGGCTGCTATTCAACATAACCTGCTATCCTGGCCCAGCTTGGTAGGTATTTTTAGGGGCACAGTTCACTAGGGTATCACTGGTTCCAGATCAACAAAGAACTTAGGTAGGTGTACATGATTTTCTATTCTTGTTTCAATTGTTACCACATGTCGTCACACATTCAGTATTTTAATCTTGTCTGGGCTTTGTAGTTCAGTCCTTGACATATAAACACACAGATTATGGATCTGACCTTTTTATTTGTAATTTCAGCTTCAAATGAAATATTGTGACCAAAAGCATACTATAATAAGAATACATAATAATAGCAATTAATATTTATTGAGTACTTTTAATTTTAATTGGGCATTTTTCCCACATATGTCATATATGTATTACTTCATTTTATTCTCAAAATAACTCTAGGAGAAGTTTGTTACCATCTAAAAATGTGGAAAGGTCAGATTGTATCACAGGGATTTAGAGATTTGGACTCATGTGTGTGTGCTACAGAACCTAGACTCTTAAACACCATAGTACACTGTCTTATTGGGAGCAATAACTATGATTGGTGGAGAGATCAGTGGCAGAGAGATCAGGAATAAAGATTCAAAAGGACCTGAGAAACAGGTAGTATGGCAGAATGGTGACAGCAAGAAGAGAGGAGAAGGGATGGATACAAGAGAGACAATTAAGGGAGAATCAATGGGACCTAGCAATTGAGCAGTGAAAAAAGGAAAAAGTAAAAAACAGCTCCTAGGTTGCAAGTTTGTTGTGAGGCAGAAGGATGCTGGTATTCCTGAAGGAAGAAGGATGTGCTGATTTGGTGTGGTTTACTGTTTGCTTGTTTCTTTTGTATCAGGGACTAAGAGTAGATGCATTGCCTCCCCTGATATATTCTGGTACACTAATAAGTCAACAAGACACTGGGGACAGGTTGTTTGCAGCTTAGTTTGCAGCTTAGTAACAACTTCAATCAAATATAACTCAATTTAGAAACTTGCACATGATCTGACTAATTTCTGGAAGAACAGCCTGCCTAATTTTCTGTAAATGAGGTTCCCCATCAGCAAAGTAGGGAAAATTCCTAGAAAGCAGTCTTGTTTTGATAAACAGACAGAGGCCAAATTATTGATATATGAATATCCCTTCTTTTTCAAATCTTTGCTTCTAGTGTTGTGAGAAGGTAAGGGTACTAGCTCCACAAATGAAAAACATTGCTTGTGTATTACCAAAAAATTTTATTATCATTTATTATTGAACACTTTCTCAGGTGCCAAGTAGTACATTTTACTACTAAAAATGACACAATTAGCTTCTCCTTATTAAGACTCCAAATTGTGGAGTGATAACCAAATAATGGCATGATATGGAGAATTTCTTAGAATTGTCCTTTATTTCTATGCTAAATATTCCAGCTCAAATTTTATGTAATTTAAGATTTGGTAACTAAAAATAGACTATTTAAATGTTCTCCCTCATCCTCTGGACCTCTAGAGCTCTAAATTCTCTGATAATTATTAAAATGCTAACTTTACAGTAGTAAAACAATATTGTTTTCTTAACATATTGAGTTTTTGGTATTATTGTGATATATGGTAGAATTTGGAAATATAGTCCTGGAGACTAGGAGAATGTAACTATTAGAAGTTGGCAGAGTTGGGAGTAACCTGAATAGATGCTTTGGGAAACAATGTTATTCAGAAGGGCCATATACAAAAGAAAATGAGAAAAGAGTTAATGACTCAACCTTAAGGAGCACCTAGGAAAGGGCCTCACTTATATTAGAAATTCAAATATTTGCTGATTAATTTTAACAGTTCTCTTAAGCTAACCATTTTCCAGAACTTTTCTTTTCTTTTTTTTTTCAGAACTTTTCATAAGACAGTCTATTAAACGAAATTAAAAGTTGATGGCAATATTTTACTCTCCCCAAAATAATGTTTTAAGTTGTGATGTCAAATGAGAAATGCTAGGAGATTGATTTTGTGTAACTGTGAGCCTTGAATATTAATCTATCAATAATCCATTTGATTTTAGAAAGAAATTGCATTCCACAAGAGAGTTAGAGCTTCTATTTAATCTGGTAACCTTGTTATGTATAACAAGGTTTGATACATGGTAATAAATATGAGAGGTAGCTAGAATAAGAAATGACTATAAAATGAATAAATAAATGAATATATGCATTCACATAAATAGGAACCACAATAACAGAAAAATGATGGATTAAGAATAAACTACATAGTTTGAAGAGATATAATAGTAGGATGATGTGAGAAAGAAGAGGTACTGTAGGCAATGTTATTTGCTACCAGGTGGGTCATTCCAATACACCATCCAGGATAAATCTAAACCCATGTTTACATCATTATATAACTATTTCTAGCATAGAATTCAAGAGACAAACATTTTCCCCCTTAAGATTAGGAGAAAGAGAGAAAATGAAAATCTCTGCAAACTCTACACCCATAATGTAAGTCAATGTGAAAGAAAAAGGACTTCAGATTTATAGAGACATGGACCTAAACTAGACTTCAGTTACTTTCTAGCTGTGTGAGCTAATGCAAATTACCTAGTATTTCTTAATCATTATTTCCTCATCAGAAAAATGAATGTGCTAAAATTTTTATATGGGTTGCCATAGGAATTAAATAAAATACATTGTGAAATTTTCCTGTCACAGAAATTAACACAATGTAAGCAATGGTTATTTTCATCCTTACCTTTTGCATTTCAACTCAGAAATTTTCAGCAGGAAGAAAACAGTCTTTATTTGTTCTCCCAAAGCTCAGGGAAACTTTTTATCATCACAACTAAGGAATATGTGTTGTCAGAGTTCAGTGAAGAAGATAGTTGTACACTACCCACTGAATGCATTGTAAATATCATGTTGTACTCTATTAAGCCATTTCACACTCATAATATAGTTTTACTATTAGAAACCTTATCATCAAATATATGTTCTTATGTAATTAAGAGACTATAAAGGAGATGAAGCTATATGGAACAGCTCCTAACAGGAGCCAGAAATCACTATGTATTGACCATATCATCAGAATTTTTCACAATTTTAAGTGTGGATTTATTTTTCATCAGAGCAGCATACAATGATAGGTAACAGTTGAACTACCATCAGAGGATTTGGGCAGATAAGGGAATACATCAGATAACTGAGCTTAGAAATAATTGGAAGCACTGAAGTAAATCCCCAGCCACAGATATAAGTATTAAAAGGTTCATGTCTCATAAAGGCACTTGAGTGCACCTAAGTGATATAGGTAAATATAATAAAAACTCTGCTGAAATGTGTGTTTGTTTTTCAGTGTGCTCCCTTGCAGTGTTTTACTTGACTGGAATGTTTTCCTTTATAATTCACTCGTGGAAGTGCTGTAGGATGCTGATTAGGGTATTGTATTATATAGAGGATTTATTTGTGTTACAAGGTACTTATCTATCAAATCATATCAAGCAACTTTAATTTTTTAGTTGATTTGCACTACATTTTTTAAAAAGTGAATTGTACTACATTTTATAAAAAGTGATTTGCACTATACTTTTTAAAAAGTGAATTGGTAGCTATAATGAAAGCAGCTATATGTGGGTTATTTCCCCAAAGAATCAGACATGATTTTGTTATATGATTTGAATTTTATACACATCATACATATACAGCTAGTGAATATTGATCTATAACCAAACTAACTTAAGAATCGACAGGAAAAAAAAGCCGTGATTGTAAAAATCATGTAAATGATAAGGAAAAAGCCATATGGTACACCTATACTCACATGTGACCTTTATGTTATTTCTATTATTTTTCCATTTACACTGCTAAAAAATACTCCTTTAGAGATAGAACCTTCTCAAAGAAGAAGTGGATTGAGACACAGAGGGAGAAGTTTGGGTGGGGAGGGAAAGAGATTAGGAAAAGGAATGAAAATGTATTGGATATATATATAGCAACTCCAGACAAGGAATATGAACAAAATGCACTGCAAACATGTCAAACCAAAGAAACAAAAAAAAACACAAAACAAAACAAAAACAAGCAACAAAAGGAGATCAAGAGATGAAGGGAAAGTGAAAGGATGGAAGGAATAGGGGATAAAAGAAGGAATTATGATGTGCTATGCGCATGTGCCAAATTTCCACAAATAATGAAAAAGTTATATAGATATGAATATGTACTAACAAAAACTGTATGTACTATATTTTACTAAAGAAACAATTTTTTTGAAATTTTAAACAGAATAAAAGAAAACAGAAGAAAGCAGATCAGAATAGAACAATGCAAGCAACATAGGACTTCAAAACAAGACAACAGGAAATCAACAGTGGCTACAATGTCTCTTGTTTTTTTTCAAAATAGTTATTCATACCTTCACACACAATAAATTCAAACAAAACAATATAGTATAAAACCAATCAAAACAAAAGTATAAGAGGAGAGAAGCAGGCCTCACAAGGAAGAGATCCCCACCTGGAAAGAGTATCATTTTCACTGTTTTGTTGTATTGGGTTTTATTCTCTCTTGTTTTGTTTAATTATGTTAAATCTGAGGGCATGAGCAGCTATTTGAAAGATAGCAAGACATTATGGTAGCCACTTTGGATTTATTATAAGCTTATTTTGAAGTCCTTTCTTGCATTCATTATTTTGTTTTTATTGTTTCCATTCTATTCTCTTCTGTTCAATTATTACTATGTCTGAAGGTATCTGCAGCTATTTTAAAGACAACAAAAGGCATTATGGTTAACTATGATGATTTTGTAAGCTTTTATACTGTTTTTTATTGGCTTTATTCATGCAATAATAATATATTCCTTCCAAGTTTAAATAAGAGAATGCCTGAAAAGTCCTAGCATACAGCAAGATTTCAATTAATGGTAACTGTCATTATTACAACATGATTTTAAGAGTTTCACTGGAAAAGCTGTTTCAAAGAACTATAAAGAAAAAATTTATTTTTGTATAAATATTTTTCTAAAAATATGCAATAATTGTGTATTAATTTAGCAATATTTTCCTGTAGACTATAAAAAATTCAATCCCCATTTCATAGGTGAAAATTAAGATTTTGGTTATTTACATTAAAAAAAGAATGAAAGCACTACAGGCCTTCAAAACCAGAGAACAGGAAATCAACAATGGCTATCATAATGTCCCTTAAACTGAAAGAGTAAAAAAGATACAAAATCTTCAATAAATATTGTGAAAGGGTAAGAAACTGCTCAAAGCAGAAAAATAACTCAGATAGGGAAAAGGAGAAAAGAAGGGAAAAGGAGAAAAGAAGGGAAAAGAAAAAAAGATATAAAATTGTATATATACACTTCAGATTGCTAAAATGATTGTACTACAAATTCTATTAGTTCTTGGAGTAAAACAGTTAACATTATAGCATTAGATCAGTTTTCATGTCTATATCTAGTAACTCTTTTGAAGATAACTATGCAAAATAACAACCTTTGTTATGTTCCTACCATCTTGTTTTGAAAGCCTATTGGTATTATGGGGCTCTTTGTTATTGTTATGTATTTGTCTCTTTTGTTTCTTACTTTTCTTGCATTTTGTTTTGTTTTGTTTTGCTTTTCCCACTAATACAGAAAGGATAGATGTACATGTACAGTTTTATACAGGCCTAGAACTTCTTCTAAGAAGTTTACAAGAATTGATTTTAGTACATGTGATGGTATGAGCATATACTTTGAAGAAAATGTAACACTCTGGTAGCCATTGCTGATTTTCTAACATCTTGTTTTGAAGTTCAATAATCCTTTTATTCTTTGTTTTGATCGCTTTTGTCTGTTTGCTATTTGATTTCAATATGTGTGAAGGTATGGAGAGTAATTTTGAAGATACAGTTGTTAAGGGTCAGCTAAATCAGCTAATCAGTGTGTAAGCATAACTATGACATTAAAAAAGATTCAAATTTATGGAACAAAAAAAGATATATCCCTTCAATGTCTGTCATACATAAGTATAACTGAAACATGAGTCTCGTCAAAATACAAATGTTAAGAACTCATTAGAATTAACAAATTTATAATGAATATACATTATTATGATTCATTGTTTAGTGGCTATTCAGAATAATTTTGTTGCTGTGAAAATAATAAATATGCACTTACGAATTTATGACAGATAGTTGGCAAAACTATCTATAAAAGTGAGATTCAGAGTCAATGACTAAGATAAATTCTGCCTGGAAATATGGAAATAAAGGAGAGACATTTGTGATTCTCTATTAAATAACTTTTTAATGTTCTTATAGACAATGACTTCCTAAAGTCCAAGACCTTTCTTCCTCATTGCTACATTTCTTACATCAAATCCAGGTAGGTATCTGGCCTAGACAAAATAATAAATAGGGTTTAGAAATAAACGCAAAGTGTACTACTATATGGAGTAAATGGCAAATGTTTATATATTAGATGTCATGAGAGATGAGAGCCCTAGTTAATCTGTGAATTGAAGCTCTGAAAAAGTGGTGAAAATGGACTCTACATAGGAAAAATAATGGTGTGCTGATAGAGAACATTTCCCCAAAGATAGTGATATGTGTAAATTATACATCAACAAATAATCTGCTTGTCTTTAGTCTGGAACAAAACACAATACCAATGTCTGCCCCCAAAAGATACTGTAAACTCAAAAGAATCACAGTAAGAACCTGAAAAATAATTCCAAAATATCCTTCTAAAAACAACTGTTTGAGGCAAAAAAACTAAGAATTAGTGAAAGATGAAGAAAAAATAAAATACTTCATGTTTTTCAATTTTAAAATTTAATGAAAAGCAATCAATTGCAACATTGCAACATTGATTAACATCCTTAAAGCTACTATCAATATTCAATTTTTAGGTGATAGTTTTATCTTGTTTTATGGAAAAAGCTAATGGAAATAAACAATCTTGTCATCAGAATGTACTATTATGGGAAGTTAATGAAATGAACAAGAATATAAATATAAGGATTTGAGAATGAGTCACAGTAAATTCTCTTACCTCATCTCAAAATTACTAAACCAGATTGCTCTCAGATAAAATGAATACACATCTAAATGTAAGAGCTAGCATTCATACATAAAGAATACATGAAAATAGAAACAGGCAGGGCATTATTTATCAAAACACTCTGAGTGCAAGGAGGTAAAATGAAGAAAAATGTAATTTTTCCAATGAATATAGAAGCCTGAAAATGATTTCATATAAATAGAAAAGAGGACATGGAATTTTCTACCCCAGTTAATTGTTTCTGATTATATGTAGGAGAATTAAAAAAAGCTTTTAAGAATTTTCTTTCCAGCTGGTTAAGCTATCATGAATAGAGCTTATGAACTCTTATGAAGCTTTAAAAATGTTAAAAACCACAGCAACTTTATAGTTGACTTCCAAATACAGGCACAAATTCTCACCTCCCACCTTCATACATTTCTGTAAAAAAGAAACATTTCAATGAGCTGTCAGCAATATCACATAATCTACACTTTTCATTTCAATGATTTTCATGTACAACACTCTCCCAACATCTCTCTATTAGATTACAGCTTTAGAATGATTTTAATTGAAAAATATAGGTATTTTTGAAGAAAGAAAAATAAAGTACTGATTACTAAGAGAACTAATTATTGCCTCCTTTTTCTTAGAAGATGTGTTAGTTTAATAGATGTACACAGTATGGGTCTCTATCCCCTGTGCAAGACAAGTGGGAATTTCTATAGCTCTGAGGTTTGAGAGCAGCTGAGCTGCAAACACACTCTGAAGAGTTTAAAAGCTCCTGCTGGGGGTTCTAACTGCCAGAGATTTCATAGATCTGTGCTTTTCTTCCAGTAAAAACATAGCACAAAATTACAATGAAGTGCCAAGTTCAATTCTGTGGGAGGCAGCTTGGAAGATGAGTCAGTGGGAAGCAATACAATCTACTCACTGCCTCCCCAACAGATGTGGATTATTGATCACAGAAGGTGTGGGAACTAGTATATCCTTCACACCAGCAGGTATGCCTCTAGACATAGGAAAGGGCTCCAGGTTTGTATGTTGTTATTATAATTTGTTTCTTTTCTTATTTTTCTTCCAAACTGATTACATGTGATTCTAAGCAAACCCAAAGATGTGACTACTAAAAACTCAAAAAGGTTAGGGAAAGCTTAGTAGCCCAACCACTGTCTTAAATCAACTTTGCCAGCTTCATTATTTATGATTATCATTTGTATTTTCATCGATACTGCAGGAGTAATCTCATCTGTTATATGTCCACCCTTGCTTGTTGAGATTATTTTTTATCATTTAGGAAGTGATATATAATGGAAACTCTATGGCCAGAGTTAGAGAAATAAAGTTATCAAAGATTATTTGTTTTTAGAAAGTCAATGGCAGAGATAGCCTGGAATGGTGGTTTATGTCTGTGATCCCAGCACTCAGGAGGTGCACACAGGAAGATCACTAGGAACTTGAGGCCAGCTTGGGCTACACAGAGAAACCTTGTCTCAAAAAAAAAAAAAAAAAAAAGCAATAGAAGGACAGTTTCCAGAAAAGACTTTAAATTCTTCAGTGTTATTATTAAGGATCACATGAATACAGACTAAGAGGGATGATAAGAAGTGTACTTGATTTTGCATTCATAACACAATAAAAATCTGCTAGGCACATGACATGATGGGAATACAATTGACATTGTTCATCCACCTATAAATTTATAATCTAGAAGGTGTTACAGATACAAAGCAAAAAACCTCACAAAGGAACAATTTTAAAAACATGATAATTTCTATAACGGAAAATTTAAAAAGTTTTCAGAGATTCTAATAGGGAGTTCTATGTTTAATGACTATATAAGAGATGGCTTCACTAAGAAAGCAAAAAAATTTAAGTTAATACTTGAAGAATAAGGAAAGAAGGAACAGAATGTGCAATAATCCTGAGGCAGGAAACAGCATAGCAAACTCAAGTGTCTCAAAAATGAAGCATACTGTGTCTGAGGCATAATGAGCAGAAGAGACCAAGTAGGAAAGATGGGCAGATGTCAGGTTACACAGTGCCTTGTAGATGATGGTAAAGCTGTAGAATAGCACTGATGTTTTAAGCAGCTAAATAATATGCTATAATACAAAATCTACTGTAGAAATGTCACATTGAGGGTTGGATTGAGACTGATTTGACAAAGAACCAAAGTACAATTAGGAAAAACAAGCTATAAAATGGTTAGAGATCAGTCATATTAGGTTGGGCTAAGGGGTGGTAGCAGTTCAAACGATCAACAGTGAATAGATTTGATGTATATTTTAAATGTGATAAGGAGGTAATTAATGATCTTTCTTAGATCAATTTTGATGCATTATTTAAAGCAGAATCCTGATTGCTGTTGGTTGAACAGTGAATGAGAAATGAGGAAGTAGAGAGCAAATGGAGGCTGATCTTTATGAAAACTGATTCTAGGAAATGGAGGGCAGTAGCTAGCCAGGTCCTCAGGGTCAATGATGAATATTTATTGATCCATCATCAATCTAATTATTTAATTTCAAATGACTTGAGATTTCCTTTATCTTTCTGAAGAGAATAACAGAGTGGACACTAACAAATTGAAGAGGACTCAGAATATGTAACTGAACAAAGTTAACTATTGCTACCCTAAAATAGAGTGTGGGTAATAATAACCAAAACAGAAGTAAATTAGCATGCAGAAGAACCTGCCCCACTCCACACCTTTAAAACACAGTTAAAGCACTGGCTAGGAATTCAGACCAGTTAGGTTTGAATTCTGAATCTACTACTTACTATGAAAACTTGAAAACCTTACATAGCCTTGCTTTGCATCAGTCTCTTCATCTCTATTACGGAACTAGTAATAGTGCCAAACTCACAACATTGTCCACAATGAATAAGATGGTGCAAAACAAAAAAGTATTTAGCATACAATATGACATGGTAATTTCTCATATTTTTTTCTGCTAATAAATACAGCAGTAAAAATTAGTTATAATAATTGGGCATCTCTTTTTCTGAGGTTTGACAGAGAAGCAGTTGACAAAAGTATGATGCTAGGGATACAGGTCACTGGCAGAGCATTTTCCTAGCATATACAAGACTCTGGGGGGGCAATCCTCAATACTGGGAAAGAATCATTAAGCCAGGTGTGGTGGTGGCCATACCTGTATCCCTGGCTACTCCAGAGGTGAATGCAGGACAATCCCTTGACCCCATAAATTTAAGGAAGAACTCTCTAAAACAAAACAAATAAATAATAATAAAAGAAAAAAACGCAGCTAGAGGTAACACTGTAGGTAAAAGAGATATTGCCATTTCTTTTTGGATAAGAAATTAGAGACAGAATGAGAATGTTAAAGAGCTTGAGTTTTATTGTATAAGTTCAGGGAGACAGTAAAGGTTTTGGTTATAGAATTAATATAGTGAACAGACTTTTTAAAAGAATACACTAATAATGTCAAAGTAAGAAGAGAGTAGAGGCAAGGAGCCTCTCCAGTTTGGAGCCCTTGTCACTAGTGCAGATAAATCTAGGTATTTCTAAAACTGCTCTCATGAAAGACTGTCGATACATGTTTAAGGGTTAAAAAGTAATTACATACATTCACACACAAATAACTTAATTGTGCAGCATGTTAGAAAACCTTTCACAGATCCAAAATAAGCTATTTTTTAATCTCAGTATTACACTTGATAAGTATCTTATAATTCAATTAAATACATATGCATTTACTGTTTATATGATAATGTTCTCGTCACTATAAAGCATAAATACTTAAAATACTAAGGTATGCAACTGACTCAAAAATATTTTCTTTAAGGCAAGTTTATGTAAACTGCTTGATAAATCTTGATTGATAGTTTTAGATAATTTACATAGTGTAGTAGCCTTGCTATTTCCTCAAATATACAGCTAAGTATATAAGAGTGAATAAGAGGACTAGGTAAATTCATGTACATACAGTCCCAGAATTATTTATGGTTATGTGCATAAACAAGAAATATCTTCTACTTTCAGTTTTGTCTTGAGTTCAGAAAGTGCATTGCTATAATTATGTCTCCAAACTTCATTTACTCAGTATAGTACAAGGATATTCCTCTTGAAGGACTTGCTTGGCAAACTAACTAATGTATCTTTTAAGATAAACTGCATTCAAAAAAAACAGCTTCAGAAAAAGTATATAGTATACTTACTGTAAAACTCATAACCATTATGATACAGCTCAATTCTAAGATGGTATATATTGCTGCTTCAATTACAACATGAATCTAAGCAGTTTAGGTTTCCAGTATGGACTTTGCTATAAAATTTTATTATTTGACATTGAGCTAAAGTGCTGCTAGTTAATAAATAATAGCTAGCTGATTTAGTTGATTAATTTGTCTGACTCAAAAATAAAAGAAACATATTTCGCAGGTACCTTTCTAGGCCCTAACTGCTCCCAAATACACAATTGGTTTTCTTCTCAAGCACTTGACAATCCTTTTGTATCAATGCAGGCAACACCATGTCTTAGAATTTAGTAACTCTAAATGTGGAAAATCAGTTATTGCATAAGTTCAAAAGAAACATGATCACTACCATCTATCACAGTTTGATTATAAACTGGATTTTCAAATTGCAAAGTAACAAAACATATCAGTTCTCAAATACATGTAATAAGAAAACGATAAAATATTTTGGATAAGCAAATCATGTTTGACTCTTTAAGTCTAATAGAAATTTAATAATTCTTAGTATGCTGATAAAAAATGTTCATAAGGTCAGAATAAAACTAGCAACCATAATGGAAATGTTCATTCATACAGCAAAGAAATATGTATTGAACAACTAGGTAACAATTAACTTTTTCAGCAAGAAATTAAATAGATCAAATGCTTTGTTTCTTGTCACTGGTTTTGTCAATTATTTGAATAATGGTTCTTGTGAAATACATGAAATATGAAGCTATACTCTTTAATACATAATTTATACCTACTCACCATTGTATTACTGAAAGTGGAGAGATAAAGAAAAATAATTCACACCAATAATAATTCAACCACATGATAATATTTATGACTTTGTTCACAGCTAAAATACCATAACTCATGATTTTAATCAATTAATGACATTGAATAATAAGTGTGAAAATATTTGTGTTCTTTTAGGTACAATACACATCACAGAAAAGAATCTCCAGTGTTTATCTTGATATTTATATAGTTATTATCCTTTTATTTAGCATACGTCTTGGGAGACAAAATGTAATATAAAGATCTAAATGGAAGAAAAAATATCTGCAATATGGCATATACTTTGCATAGATTACTAGAGTTAAATATCTATGCTGTTACAAAGAGAAGATATCTTGATTGATTGTGTGAATGAAAAATTTTGTTTAGCTATTTTTCAAAACCATGACAAATATACCAGGTAAACAAAGTTTATTTTTCTGACAGCCAATATTATATTTAATAATGTGGTTATACAATTTTAAGAAGTCAACTAAAATATCTTTCTTTTCACTGTTTTTTGACAAGTATTAACCTTCCAAGTGAGTTTGTGGGCTTTTGTGCTTAATACATACCACAACTCCAAATTGCTCCGGCTCACAAAGGTCATCATATTCATTCTTAAGTTGTGCCAATTCATTGAGTACCTTCTGCTCGGGAAGATGTTTTATAAGGTTCTAAGAAGAATAAAAGTATAAAAGTTCAGAATTATAGTATAAGGATTTTAAAGCCTTCAATAATAATTCCAAAAGTAATTAATTAGTGTTAAGTTTCTTACTGTGATCTTGCTATAGTATCAGTGTATTCTTCCCTTCCATTTCATCTAAAAATTGAATTTCTAAATATGAACTATAATAAAATATAGAAACATAAATCTGTTTGGTTTCTAAGTATTGTAGTGCATAAATGTTAAATAAAAATATTATATAGGAACATATGACATTTCAAAATTGTGGAACCTTCCAGAACTTAAATACCTAGTATATTTTTAAGCTTGAATCCTTGTCACAACAATTAATCTAAAATTAAAAAGATGTAGAATTAGCTCATGTGTACCAATACTAAGAGAAAATATCAATTCTGTTATTCAGTTTACAAATCCACAGCCTTCTTCAAGCTTGTAAACCACACCTGGCATGTAAAAAAATCTTTCATTATTTACAATATCTGTATTTAAGTGTAGAGAGGATTTCTACTTTAAATGGAAAATCAAGGAAAAGTGATGGAGTATATTATATATTATCAAGTGTTAAGCTTGATATGAATTGAATGTTTATGGTCCTCTAAAATAAACATGTTGAAATCTGTTCCCTAGTTTGATAGCATTTGGATGTAGGCCTTTGGGAACAAATTAGGATATGAGAGTACAGCCTTCATAAATAGGTTTACTGGCCTCTTAAGAAATGTTAGAGTTAGCTTTCTCTGTTCCTACCATGTAAGGATACAATCAGATACTAGAAGTCTGCCACTTTGAAGTGGGCTCTCATTAGGACTCAGCCATATCGGCACCATGAATGACTTCAAACTTCCAAATTAATTAGAAATAAAACTACTGTTGAATATAAGCTGCCACTCTCTAATACTTGGTATAGCCCGACCTAAGATAATGAGAAAGAGAATAAAAATTGATACATCCATCATAACTTAGCTTATAATGGTCAGCAGTATATTATTTTTTATCATTATGTTACCTTGACACTAACATTATGGGGACTTTTATGGAATTTTCAGAGATATGTAAAGGGAAGAAAGCAGAAAACAAAGATTAAAGAAAATAGAATGGACCCAAAGTAGAACAGAAAAACGCTCTAGAGATTGGTTCCTCTATCAAGTCAACCATTGAACTACAAAGAGTGACTGGAATAAATTGTTTTAGAACTCTAGAATCTGTTTGGATGCTTGCAATAATAAGGAGTATACCTGATAAAAGGTGGTGTTGCTATTTTCTAGAAAGAAACAACATGCAAAAAAATAGTTCCTGGAAGGGCAAAGATGATCTAAGGTTAAACAGAGAGCATCTTCTTCAAAATTTGGGCTTATGTATTTTGGTTGCTTTTACAGTATTTAGAAAGACCAATGCAGATGCATGCTTTAGTTTCAACCCCTTTGAGCTGCAATGGCTAATAATTTTGAGAGACTGAAATACACATACACACTTCTCACTCAACATACACACCTCTTTAGGGCTACACATTTAAAGAAATCTATGCCAGGTAATCTATGCCAGGTAATGTAAATTTCAATGATACACAAAGGAATAAATGTTTGTAACAATCATTTGAAAAATGCTCCAATGGATCGCTACAATCATGAATAAACAAGAATGAGCAATGTGTGAGGAAAGGTAGAGTCAGATTTCTAGAGTTACGATTTATAATACTCAGCATATCCCATGTTCAACATACAAAAAAAGAAAGTATGGACTCATGTGAAGAAAAATCTAGAAAATATTACACATGAAGAAGCTCAGACATTGAAGTTACTAGTAAAAGTATTGTTTTAATATGACCAATGAGCTAAATTATATTATATGTAAATAATGAAATTAGAAAAGTAATAAAAGATAAGGTTAAGAATATCAATAGATTATAAAAAGGAATAAGATAAATAAGTACGGAAGATAAAAATATAACTGAAATAACAAACATATTAGAGTTATTTAGCAGCTGGTTTAAGCAGGTAGAAGAAATGATCAGTGAACTTGATAATAAAAAAAAAATGGAGATAAGGCAAAAAGAATCGACGAAAACGAAGACCCTGAGGGAACTGGGAGATTCAGAAAGCAAACCAATATATCATACTACAGAATTTTCAGAATGAAGAAATTTAGAAAAATAGAATATTTGAAAGACGGAAACTAACACTTCTAAAATCTGAAAAAAGGCATTAATATGCACACACTCAAGAACATTATCAACATTGTAGATTAAAAATATAATAATACAGAAAAGAACATAGTAATGGAAAAAACAAGTGACAAAAATGTAAGATATACAGAAAACAGCTACATTTCAACAAAAGCAAGGATTACAGACTGAAAAGAGTGCCCTTTACAGAATGAAATACAAAATGATCCATCTATATAACCTGTATAAAAGATTCTATTTAGATCAAAAGACATAGTATGTGTGAGGGGATATTCCATGTAAACAGAAAGAAAAGGGTAGCTGTGGTTGCTATATTTTTGAGACAAAATATTCCATATGTTAATAAAAAAGTAACGAGAAACAGAAAAGGACATTTAATTCATTATAAAGGTATAATGATTATAAAACATGCTCACCTAGGACCAGTCCTCCTAAAATGAAGTAAAACTTTACAGAAAAATAAAATATTTACAGAAAATTAAAATATTCTTTACATAAAAGTAAAATATTCTCCTCTCTTTATACTTGAATTTATACCACAAGCTCCCCTTGAACATGGACTGAGACTATACCAAAGGCTTTTCTTGGTCACCAGTTTACAAGTGGCAGAGTATGGGACTTCTAAACCTCTCTAACAGACTGAGTCTATTCCTCATAAGTCTGTTCATGCATATATGCTACTGAAATATACAATTCCTCATAATAAGTCACCTTATTTGGACATGTTATGCTTCTGTTTCACTGCAGAACCATGACTACTACACCTAGGTATACACACAAAGAAACTGAAAACACATATGTACACAAATGTTCATAGCAACATTAGTCATCATTCAGAAGATGAAAATAACCCAATCAACAGATAAACTGAAAAAATGTTATATATATATATATATATATATATATATATATATCTTGGATAAGATTATTTACCTGAATGAGTGAAGTTTTGATACATGCTATAATAAGAATAAACCTTGAAAATATTTTGCTTAGTGAAATAAGAGACACAAACATGAAAACATTATATCAACTCCACTTTAGTGAGACTAAAGAGGTTAATGGGAGATATGGAAAGAGGGTACAGATTTATTGCTTCCCAAGTATAAAGTTCTTTGGGGAATGGAAAAAGCTCTGGAAATAATGGTGGTAGTAATGACTGCAAACACAATGTAAATGTACTTAATGCCACTTATTTGTACACTTTAAAATAGGTGAAATGGTAAATTTTATGCTTTATAATTTCTACATTAACAATTTAAGTAAGTTAGGCAAAATGTAACTTAAGTTGTGCAGAAAAACAAGTGTGTGATAGCCCAATGTAAATGGTCTTTTACTTTTCAAAGTATCTTTTTTCTCCTCCTACTTACTTTTCTCTTCTGTTAAGTTCTAGACCAGCAATGGCACTCGTCCAACCAATAAAACTCAAATTTAACAATATTGTGTCCTTTGACTCAAAAGAAAACAGAATATGAACAGAATTGCACATATATATGTTGAAATGAAATCAGTCATACCCAAACTTTGAGTAATGTTTTATGTTATAAAATTAAAAACTTAAGTAATTTACAAGGCATTATTTTCATTTTTAAAAAAAATTTTGATGCATGGAAATTATTCAATTTTTAAAAATCTTCTGTTAGTATGTTTTTTGTAAAGCATGTTAAGAGAAAGACTCACTTTGGAAATATAAGTAATTTTCATTATACAATAAAACTACATTATGAAGATTCACAGCATTTTTAAAATTATGAAAATTCAGTTGAATATATTTAAAACTGCATATTTGAACTGTTCGTAAAGATTTAACTGTGAAAATAAGTGTTGCAGAATGAATTGAGCCTAAAATAGAATTTTAGCTCAGAATGTGAAATATTCTGCTGTTATTTTATTTCACTTTAAGCTATAGATAACCTGTTAACTCATGTCCTGAATGTAGGCTCCAACAGTGGAGGTGGAATATCATTTCTTTCTGGTTATATGAAATAGTTAACACATTGAGTGGGCTTGAATTTTTCTAAATCTGGATACCATATTACAAATAATGATTGGAATAAAACTCACTCCCTCAAATGTGTGGCAGATGCAAACTATTATTTTAGTACATATTGTTTCAATGAATTCACGACTTGTAGAATCCCATGTGCAAGATAGTCATTGTAGTCAATGTTTAAAATATCTTATTTTTTCATATACATGGCAAACTAGTGTAACATTGGAGAAATAATATATTTCTTGCCCACAAATGGTTTAAGAGAACGGGAAGGATAAGAAGGCATCAGGGAAAGATATAATAGTATTCATTTGCCTTCAATCTTTTTTACCTAACTCATCAAAAGCATATCAATAGAGAAAATGGGAGGAAAAAGTAGGGGTTCAAGGCATATTTGAGACCGATATATACAGTCTTATGAATCAGCCTGCAGTATATTTGTGTGGATGGCTAAGGGGCCTTCTTGGAGAGAAATCTCTAAAATAAGGAAAACCAATGCAAACAAACAGGCAAAGTTCAGTAAGAAAGAATGAAATTTGGAAAGGGTTGAGCTGATTCTGGGTACAGAATATTGTATTTCCTGAATGTGACTCCAGGATCAGCCTATGTAATCAAGCGCATTAAGAAAAGGAAAGGGACTAGGGTGCCACTCAGAGACAGAGTGTTTGTCTAGCATGGAAGAGGGCCTGATTTGATTTCAACACAATAAACAAACAAACATAGGAAAGAGGAAGACACTTTCTATAATTCCCACTGAACAGCCCACATCATTGACAACTACATCTTTAGTAAACTCCTAGCTGTGGCCCATGGGAAATTCTTTTGTTTGCCTAGATATATTTGTCCCAAGCAGAGGAGTTCAAACAGAAAACTAAGAGAATTACCTGCAGCTGCTACATAGAGGCTGACAAAATTCATTTGGAGAATGTGCAAGCAATTCCCTGAGCTCCCTAGAAACATGTAACATAAGGATTTCTAAAAAGAGCCAAAGTCCTGTAAAGGAGCCAACTACAAAAATAAGGAAAACACAGGCAAACTGATATGGATCAGACTGTTATTTTAAAATTCATATTATGCAAGGACTTTGTATTTTAAAAATTAAAATAGGGCTTGAATTTAGTGCTTCACTGACATTACAACTACTTCTGTAAATAAGTTGCAAAGGTGAATTGATAGGTCAACTACCCTATATATACACTGTAAGTGAAAAGCTATTCATAGAAGCAGAAGCTAGAAACCATAATTTTTTTATTACAACAGATTGTGACCCATTGTGAGATTCCTGTGAACTTTCAAAACATAAGCACTTCTACTGCTCCCCTTTTCCTACTTCTGCTTACTACTAAACAACCTCCCCCACCATACCTCAGAGTTTGTTTAAAAAATAAATTCTGGGTTAGTATGAAAGTTTTATCCTAGAAAATGTCAGTAAGTTGACAAGCATATACAAAACAACAAGGGGGAAGCAGTAACTGTATCACCATGTGAGAAGATTTTATTTCATCTTTATGCAATCACAAATTCACTTTCTGATAACTGTCAGTATTATCTGAAGGAATTTCACTTTACAAACCATAGACTTTTAAACTCTATAAAGCTCCCAAAACTTTATTTTTTTTAAATGTTAAGTGAACACTTAAAGGTTAGTTAAGCAAAATTATTGAACTGTACTGCCCTTTTCTTTCTTGCCAAAATGTAACCTTTTTTTGTCTTATATCTCATTAAGTCATTTTAGTAGTAAGAAACTTAAGTTCACTCTGATTATGTGTATCCTTTCCCTCACAAATGAAATGGAGGTGAACATTTTTTCCTAAAAACACTATTGCATTCAGATAGGTAGATAGGTACATAGGTAGGTAGGAAGACAGGCATGTATCATTTTAATTTGCAAAGCAAATATTTGTTAAACACAGGTAAATGTTTGCCCAAAGTCTTTGTTAAGTATCATTTTAACATATCTCTCCTTTATTTGGTTTAATAAGAAAACTCAATTCTTTAAATATAATATGTTATGCCACATTTTTTCATAATTTCTTAAGATTGAAATGTGTTTGCATGTGTGTATGTGTGTGTGTGTGTGTGTGTTCTGTAGTTAACATTCTTACATCTCACTGGTGTCTTAGTATTCTTTCTTTTGAGCATAGTTTGATGCCAGAGCTTGGTTTTATACTAATATTGTGTTTTATCCATCTATACAACCTATATAGACTGGCTATCTTTTATGTGATTCTTACATTAACCTTCTGCTTCCAGAAGCCCAATATATCCTGTTTATACATAAAAACACAATCAACATATAAAAGACAGTATCTTTTGATATACAATATATTTTATGTCAGGTAGTGATGGCCCAGTTATTTATATTTGACCTGAAATTCTTAACATTTCTATAATGCTTAAAGACCAAAATTCTCCATACTAAAGTATGTTAAAATGATAACTGGCTAGTGCATTCACAGAGAATTCAATCCATGGAGCCACTATTCCAAAAAAAATTAGTTGATAAAAGGAGGCAAAAGCATTGAAAATGTGACAAAAAAATTCCTCGCCATGAAGTGTAACACTTGTGTTTTGTGTCTTAAAAATAGGCAGGCTTTTATAAGTTTCTTACCTATTTAATCTTTAACTTGGTCCAGTAAGGAAAAGTTTCTTAAAGAAATTATTCAAAATTCTGAGACTGAACATTCAGAATATACTCAGTGCCTTACTGTCTCAGGATCAATACCTTGGCCAAATGAACATCTCCAGGTCTATGACTACTTATCTTCAAATTCAATGTTTCTAAAAGACATTCCAACCCAGATGTACCATAAAGAATTCAAATGTTGCACTGGCTCATGGGAAGATTGAAATAGTTTCTTGTCTCGCCTCTTAGACACAGCATGGCTTCCACAGACTGACAGAAAGGGATTAAAGGGATTATTAGCTGGTTTCTCCTCCACAACCTCACATGGCTTGCATTGACTCACAGGAAGGGTTCAAATGCAACAAATTTTAAGGACCCTTCCTCATTGACTCCTCATCCCTATCTCTTATTAGCTTCCCCTAATGGTTCCATCCTGTCAACAGGCATGGCTTATACACAATCTCCTAAGCTTTCAAACAATTACAGCACTAGCTCTGAAAGTTATTCCTTGTAAAATCTCTTTCAGGTTTTTTCAATGTAAAGTGAGGCAACACTCACTTTGCATTGCATAGCCATAAATCTGAGCTAAGGCAGTCACATTATATCTAAATATTACCTAATGTAATTTAAATTAAGTTATTCAAACTGTCCTAGCTCTGTAGTAAATGGATTAATAGAGGATCTATCTATCTGCTGTAATTATAAAAGGAAAAATGTTGAAATTCAACCGTTGCTGATGTCATGATCCCGTTGGCACCCTACATTAATTTATGGGATTTAAAATAGACTAATATGTAAATATGAAAAGTTTTCCTTTGATGGAAAGTTTTATTTGTACTGTAAAATAAAAAATTTAAACATATTAAACCTGCCAAACAACTGAACATATAGAATGACAAATGCAATCATGTCACCTTCTGGACCAACATCATCATCATCATTCTCCAAGCCCCAAATTCTGGCCTGAATTTCTTCCAACTCCATTTCTTGAAAATGTTGTCCATAATCTCTCATGTGCAGCAACACAGCTCTCCTTACATGACCACTTTGTGTCGATGTAGCCTGCTCATACTGCATTGGCAACACAGCTGGCAGTGATTTTAGCCTACAAAGATTTCACCTCAATTGCAACTTTTTGCAGGATAGGCTTCACAAACCCTCCCTTGAATTAATTGTTAATTTAAGACTCATGAGATAGGAGTACCAAAAAGAAGAAAAAACTGATGACAGTTAAGAATGATGGTCTACACCACAACAATGGAAAATTGCAGGCAGCAAAATTCTGAAAATGTTTATCTCCCACGAGTTCATTAACTACCACTGTTATAACACATGACATACTGAATTATGAAGATGCACATTAGACACAACCAGGCGAGTTCCTTGTTGGGTGCACAGGTTAGTTGTACATTGTGTCTATATTCCAGTTGGTCATTTGGCAATAAATACTGAGCTCATCTATTTACATAGGTGTTTACCTCAGTCTAAGATGCTGACTTTGGCTCTTTAAAAATAATTATAATTAATAGTATCACTTATTGTATTAATGTCAATATTATTTATATTTAATATATTACTATTTGCAACAGACTTATTAATTGTTTCTAACAATCTTAACCTGGGCTTATTTTAAGGTTAGGGCTTATCTTCCAATTAGGTTTTCTTTGCAGGAAAATGCAGAACCACATTTTCTTTATTCATTTATGTGTTAATGGATATATAGGCCACTTCCAAGATTTATTTTAATATTAATTGTACTGCTACAAACATGGGTGTGCATGCATCATTGCAACATGATAACTTTAACTCTTTTCAGAAGATGTATAGAAGGGGTGTTTTTCTAGTTGATTTTTATTTGGGCATTTGAAAGCATGTAGTTCTACGCAGACCACAAAACTTAATATACCAAGAGAATGATCACATAGCTAAATGAAAGACAGTACATTAAATGTTACTACCCTTATGCAAATCCAAAAGTAGAAATACATCTATGACTTGTAAAACAGTCCATAGAAAAACCTGGTTTAATGTCCATATTCAAGATAATATCATCAACTAAATAATTTCAATTAGCGAAACTGCCATATATAGCAATTAACTATATCATTAAGTATTTGTCTTTTTTATTTCATTTAAGTTATATGTGCTGGCATCTAAAATAAAGGTAAAAGCATCCCTTCAATTAAAGAAATACAAATCAAAATGAATGTATAATATCCTGGATATTTGAGCACATCAGGTATCTATGTCAAATTGACACAGTCTTTTTTTAACTGAGCAAAAACAACATTTGACATCTGCAGGTCATAAAGTACAGTAATCGGAATATTGTTAGACACCTAATAGTGCCTAGTATATCTCCCAATTTTCCAATAAATAGTCAGACATGCTTCAGAAAAGACTTCTGCTACCAGCAACATAGCTGAGTAGTTACCAAGGAACCATTAATTTACTGAACATGTAAAATACTAGATTCAATTATTTTAAAATATCTTTAGAGAAAAGCTAACAAGAATTTTTTTAAAAAAAATTATGTGCCCTCTTAATTCTACAATGGAAAAAAATAAAAAGAAAGCACTAATCTGGAAACACCAAACACTGAATTTCAACACAGACTTAGAAATAGATACCAATTTCCAGTGGTTCTAACAGGTTTCAAGTATAGAATAATGTAAGAAGCCTAAACCTTTCACAAAATGAGATAGTAAATTAAATTACTTATATACTAGAACTACAAAATTAAAAATCTCAAAGGAAGGGCTTATCTTGGAGAAAAAGAAAGAAAACAGTAAATAGTCTTGATTGCTTTTCCTTTGATTCTGGGAAAAAGGGGTAAAAGTTTCCTTTGCTAGAAACTTCTAACTATAAGGTTTCCCTCATGCAGACTTTGGGTCAGAATTAAAACTACTTAGTTGTCAGCTTGCTAAGAATTTAAACTGAAAGAAAGTAAACCCCAGATTCAAAGTATTTTCAAAAGAAAGATTTAGCAATCCTTAGTTTACAATTAAAATGTTGATAACACAGTTATAGTAGGCAAAAGTTCATAGAAGACTACAAAGCAAATTAAAATGGCTGATATTTTTCAAAATTGAAAAAAAAAACGTTTAGGTTCATTCTCAGGATAAACAAAAGGATATATAAAAGATAAACATGAAAACACATCACCAGACAACTATAGGGTACAAAGCAAGAGAGGATCATTAAAACATAGAGAGACCACCAAGATTACTCACAGAGAATGTCAGTTTAGATCACAGCTCATTTAACTCAGAATATGGTGAAACAGTCTCTTCACAGAGCAAAGAGAAAATAAGCAGCATTCTGGAATAACATGCCTAGGGAAGAGAGTCTTTCAGAAGAAAGGTGAAATAAATAATAACAAAACCAATTTTATTTCAACTAGAACCTCATTAAAAATATTTCAAAAAGCATTCTTTTGGTACAAAGTGAAAGGATGCTAGAAAATTCTGTCGTACAAGAATGAAGGTATACTGGGATTTTAATATATGTGATAGTATAAACAAATTTGTCTATGGAAAATGAGATACTGTAGTAGACAATGATCATTTTCTGTTTGGTTCAGAATGCCCTGTAATTCTTTCATTCTTTTGAATGGCTTTATACTATTTTGTTATGTTTAATAGTATTGTATTTGAAACTATGTTCAGCTATAGCAAAGAAAGAGATATTACGATAGCTATTGTTAATTTCCAGGTTGTCTTTCTGTAAAGTGCTGTGTTTCTAATGTTGTTCTGTTCTGATCTGCACTGTTCTGTCCTCCTTTGTTTTATTCTCTTTAAAATAAAAAAATTTTTAAAAAAAGATTGAAGGTATATTGATAAGTTATGTAAGTGGGAAAATCTAAGCAAACAATGTTTGCTTATACAAACAAATGTTATACAAACAAAAATAATATTTAATTTCTTAAGTTAAAAATTTTTAAATGGAATATTATGAAGTAAAGGTTGTCATTTCTTATGAAACTGAAAAGTTTTGGTAAAACATTATGAAAGAATTAAAGGAATATATATATACATTCATATATATATATGAAGTTCAAGAATAGGAAGAATCAAATATCACGTGACTATCCATATATACAAATTTATCCCATTACAATATGTACTTTCAAATAAACACTGTCAGAATTTTTATTACTGTTGTTAAAATTTGCCAAACTGATAGCTTTCATTATTGATTGGAGAGAAAACAAATCAATGTATTCCTTAAAAACAAACAGATGGATGATTTCCAATATTATATATCAACTCACATCATAATTATATAGTTACAGGAATATGTGAAATTGGTTTAGGGATAGACAAATGAACTGAGTGTATCCAAATAAAAAAACTTCACAAACAAAACCATCCATGCTTGGAACCTGGATATATGACAGAGGCAATATTGCAAAAATTAGAAAAAAGAGGGATTATTAAATAAATATTAGGAAATAATTATTTATAAATTAAAAAGTAAATTTGATTTGCTCACTACCTACACAAAATTCAATCTATAGATGGATTAAGAATTTAAAGATAAAAGACAATCTCCTTAAAACTTTTAGAGGAAAATATGAGGATAACACTTTTATGATCTCACATAAGAAGCAAAACCAATTTCACAGATCAGATAGAAAAACACAAATAAGAATGCTAAAGGGGTTGTACAGAAGAAGAAATCCTTCTCCACTGTTGGTGGGAATGTGGACAGGTAAAACCACTATGGATATCAGCACAGAGATGCCTCAAAAAACTAGGATTAGAGGTCCCAATTGACCAAGCTATATGCCTTTCTGGGTATATTCCCAGAAGAATTAAAAATGTCATACTACAATGACATATGTGCACCCATATTTAGAGTAGTGCAATTTTTAATTGCTAAATCATGGAAACAACCCAAGTGTCCATCAATGAGGAATGGACAAAAAAGATTCAGTAGTTTTATACAACGGTGTACTACTCAGCTCTAAAGAAGGATATGCTTGAGACCTTTAGAGGAAAATGGATGCAACTTGAGACCATACTCATGAGTGCAATAAATCATACTTGAAGTGTAAGCACTGTATTATCTCCCTAGTGTAAGGAGCTGAAAGAGTAAATAAGATCTTATAATTCCCAGCAAGACTGAAAGAATATATAACAAGGAAGGGGAAATCCATATATCTGCCAATACACTTAGCGTACTCATTCAATATGGCCTGGTAGGGCCAGGGATATAATTCAGTGGCACAGCACCTTCCTGGAAAATGCACGGTCATGAGTTCGATCCCTGGTAGCAACAACAACAAAAGGCCTGGTAAGTACCAGGCTAGTAATTTCAAAGTATATATTTTAAAATGCTATCAAATCATATAATAGTTATCATACAAACAGAATACTATATCATGACTTTAAATAATACTAAAAGCACTAAAAGGAATGGCCAAAACAATGTTTATGATATAGTAAAAATATTGCCAGCATCATACTGAAAGGCCATTTTCAAAAATCATAGCAGAAAGTTATGAATAAAAGAGTGGAAACAAGCAGATAAAGAATGATAAAAAAATCTTCATTCTGGTCAAGGAAGTAGTCAATATTTATATCAAAGCAGGCTTTCAATCATATTTTAAAAGACATAAATGATACTTAAGGATATGCAAAAGCAAAAGAAGAAGTAAAGGCACGTCATTTACAGCATGCCATGACAGTTAAGATGAGAATTTTAGAAATTCATGAAATAATTTAAATCAGTAATATATCCATTACAGTATTTAAGAAAAGCAAAACAGATAGTGATCAGAGCTAGTGCACTTTAAGGAAGAAAATAAGTTACTGAGGGGAAAAAGAAAACATAATTGAATCAGGCAAAATGCATGATATTAGAAGTAGTTTTCAGACAAAATGAAAACAATGATAGTAACATTATTAAAGGCATGAAGGATTAGTATAATCCTATGCAAATAGGAGGTATAAGTATACATTTGCTAAATCTTCAAAGAAATAATCAGTAACAATCCATCATGAATAGGGTTGAGCCTCATAAACCTATAAGAGAAGGAATAAAAATACAGAGGATAAGGCAGGCCTTTATTTAGGAGAAAAAACAAAAACATGAATTTTATTGAAAATGCTTTTTTCAAGTAATAGTTGAATATTTCAGTAGAGACTTAATAATTTCAGACAAATCATTTAAAAAGGTACAATGTCAGACTGAAAACAAATCCAAGACACTCACTATTTATTTGTTTAGCAATTTACAGTTTGCAAGAATTTTAAGAGGTGCACATACTCAGCTTTCATAACAGCCCATTTTATAAATATATATTTTGTTCTTCCTTTTGGTAAGACATTTGAGTTCAAAAGAAGGAAAGTGACTTACAAAATATCAAATAGGAAATAATTGATTGAAATCCTAAATAATTATTTTTTTCTCCATTATACTAAAAGTCAAAGTTTAAGTATAAATTGCTGAAGAACAGAAACTCTAAGGAGACTACTGGAAATTAGTCATTGAACTCAAGGAAGAAGCTCAGATACCTTATTTGTTTTTTCTGAAAAGGAACAAACTTTTGAACTACTCAATGTATCCATTAAATAGAAGCTATACAATAAAGATTAAAACTTCTGTTATTTATTCACAAAGCTACAGGGTTTTGTTTCATTAAATGGTTCTGTCACAATATTTCATATGGGATAAAATAAGTAGCAGTTTTAGTAATTGAACTACGTTTTCATTTTACTAAAATGATGCTCATTAATGCAGAAAAAGGAATCCAAAATTCCTTATATTGCATTAATTAAAATTAAATCTTTATTTCTTGACAATTAATTATATACGTGTTTCACAACACAAACAATAATGAATGTCAATGAAGATATTTATAATGGCTTCTAATAATGGAAGAAGATATTTTAAATGGTATCTTAATTTCTACTTTGATTTCTAATGATAAACGCTGTATAGAATGATTTCTTTTATGGCTACTTTGATTCACATCCAACCATAAATTCAACATACTTTCCCAACCACATACTACAGCTGGCAAAAATATAGGTGAAACAATGTGATTTTTTGAATCAATAAACTCAGTGTCAGAGGATCTCATGTGTGATCCCAGACTCCCTGTGTCATATAATTTGACTTACTTAAATAATTTTAAAAATATTTTAAAGTCTCGGGTGCTGGCTATCTGACCCTCAGTGGCCTCCAGGTAGCCAGGAGCCACTGCATGTGATCTGAAGCCCACGACAGTGATCCCTCCTTAGCTGTGCAGGCACAGGACTTTGCTTAGAACCTGGTGGGGCCTCACCTGGCATTCCCAAATAGTTCAGGACCTTTGGGGTGTTACTTGGGTCCTGGTTGGGCACCACCCAGTGACCTCCAGGTAGCCAGGAGCCGCTGAATGTGAACTAAAGCCAGCGACAGCAAACTCTACCTAGCTGTACAGCCACAAGTCATTGCTCGAAATCAGGTAGGGCCCCTCTGAGAGACCCAAAAATCCGGGAGATTTTGTGTGCCATATGGTATGAGCTGAAGGTCTTCCCAGTGTACTCCACATACCATTCATCATTAGTATGTCACTCAAAACCTGGTAGGGCCCTGCCCAGTGACCTCAAGCAACTGAAGAGCTTAAGTGAGCCATGTGGGGAGTGCTGCAGCTCCACTTAGTGCATGTTCCCCCATCCTGGGAGCCATTGAGTGCCACAAGGGAATCATGGAATACAGGAAAATGACAAAATGAAAAAGCAAAATACAATTTCATACCTCCAGCCCATCCCAAACAAGCGTAGGAGACATGGACATAGAATAAAGGATAAGCCACACACCTAAAACTTCTGAAATGATAGCAACTAAAGTAAAGAGGAATCTGCATGCAGCTTTACATGGACACAGATCAGAAATAATCTCCCAGTAAAATAAGAAATTATAAACATAATAAAAGAAACAGCTGAACACATCTAAAAAAGACATGATTAAAATATTGAGGAACACTGCAAAAAGATGGAAACCTTACATGAACAATAGTAGAAAGCAGTAGAATACACGAAACAGATTCAGGGAGATATCCAGGAAGTCAAAATTTTCATCAAAAGCTGGCAAAACTGCATAAATGAATGTGAAGATAGACACTCAGACTCTAGAAGACAAGATTGCAGCTAGTGAACAAGAAAGGAAAGATTTTTTAAAAATAACAATAAAGGAGAAAATAACAATTCAACATTTGTAGGGTTATGCAAAGAAAAATAATACAAGATTGTTAGGTATAAACAAAAAAGGTGACAATGCAAATGATATCAAAAGACTATTTACAGAAGTAATAGCAGAAAATTCCTCAAACATGGGAAAGGAAACTGATATGCAGATAACTGAAGCATATAAAACTCCAATTACCTATAACCAAAATAAAACTATACCCTGAGATAAAGTAATCAGCATCCCAGAAATTCAACATAAGAACAGAATATTAAAAGCTGTTAGAAAAATGAGACAGGTTACCTATAAAGAAAAGGCAATCAGAATCACAGCAGACATCTCAAAAAAACAATGAAGTCAAGAAGAGCATGGAGTGAAGTATTTCAAATCCTAAAGGAAAACAACTTCCAAAAGAGATTGATGTAATCTGCAAAGTTGTCCTTCAAAATTGATACTTCCACAACAAAGAACAACTGAAGAACTTCATGACCACTAAAATAACCCTGCAAAGAATACTGACAGATATTCTACATAGACATATAAACAACTGTGACTAAAAGAAGAGCAAGAGAAAAAAATCCACTAAGCAGGGCAGACAATTAGAGAGGGAAAAGGTAAAAAACCAACAGCAGAAAGATAACATGACAAAAATGAACCAATATACATCAGTTATAATCATTAATGTAAATGGCCTCAATTCACCAATTAAAAGCAACAGACTGGCAGAACACATCAAGAAACAATATCCAACCATATGCTGTATATAAGAGACCCGTCTAACTCAACAGGAAATTCAAAGACTGAAAGTCAAACAATGGAAAACAATACATTATACAACAGGAATCACAAAAAAAGCAGGGGTAACTGTACTGTTTGCAGATAACATGAACTGGAAACCAAAAATGATCAGAAGACATAAACAAAGTCATTACATGCTAGTTAGGGGAAAGCTTCAAGAGGAAGAGATGACAATCCTAAATATACATGCACCAAACATGGAAGCACCAAGCTACATAAAACACATATTAATCGAAATGAAAAATAAATAAGCTATAACACAATTATAATGGCAGATGTTAATACCTCATTGACACAAAGAGACAGAGCAGCTAGACATAAAGTCAGCAAAGAAACAACAGAACTGAATCAAATGTGCCAACAAATGGACTTAGTAGATGTGTACAGTGTTCCACCCAACTACATCAAAATATACATTCTTCTCAGATACATATAGGACATTCTCTAAAATAAACCATAGACTAGCCAAAAGAACATGCTTAAGTAAATACAAGAGAACTGAAATCACCCGATGCATATTATCTGATCATAGTGCTATTAAACTGAAAAGTAATGACAAAAGAAACTGAAAAAATGCATAAACACATAGAAATTAAATAATATATCCAGAACAATCAATGGGTAATAGAAGAAATCAAAGAAGGAATTAAACAATAGCTAAAAGTAAACATGAATATAAATACAACTTAATGGAATCTGTGGGATGCACTGAAAACAATCCTCAAAGGGAAATTTATTGCAGGGAACTCCCACATCAGGAAAACAGAATTAAAACAAATAAACAACCTGATTCTATACCTCAAACATCTACAAAAAGAGCAAATCAAGCCAAAAGCCAAACGAAGGGAAGAAATTATAAAGATCAGATCAGAAATCAATGCAATAGAGACTAAAAAAAGCAATACAAAGAGTTAATGAGTCAAAGAGTTGGTTCGCTAAAGAACAAATAAAATTAGGCCGGTGATTTAGCTCAGTGGCTTAAGCACCTGCCTGGTTAAGTGCGAAGTCATGAGTTCGATCCCCGGTACCATATGAAATGAAATGAAATGAAATGAAATGAAATGAAATGAAATGAAATGAAATGAAATAAATAAAATTGATAAGCCCCTACTCAATCTTAATAAAAAAAAAGGAAAGGGAAAAAAAACTCAAATTCATGCAATAAGGAATTAAAAGGGTCACTACAGACCCTGTGGAAATACAGAAGATCATCAATGCATACTTTGAGAAGCTTTACTCTCATAGGTTTGATAACACAGAAGCAATGGATAGATTCCTAGAAACATATGAATTACCAAAGCTGAATCAAGAAGATGTAAAACTGTTAAATAACCCAGTTTCACTTAATGAAATTGAAATTGTAATTAAAACCCTACCAACAAAGAAAAGCCCAGGTCCTTATGGATTCACAGCTGAATTCTACACGAAACTGAAGGAAGACTTAATGCCAACACTCCTCAACACCTTCAGTGAAATTGAAAAGGAAGCAATTCTCCCTAACTCATTCCGGGAAGCACGTATTACCCTAAATTACCCGAATACCAAAACCAGAAAAAGACCCAACCAAAAAAGAGAACTACAGGACGATCTCCCTAATGAACTCAGAAACAAAAATCCTCAATAAAATACAAGCAAACACAATTCAGCAAGTCACCAAGAAGATTATTTACCATGACCAAGAGGGATTCATCCCTGGAATGTAGGGATGGTTCAACACATGCAAATCAATAAGCAGAATACACCTTATCAATAGAAGCAAAGATAAGCATCACATGATCATTTAAATAGATGCAGAAAAAGCTTTTGATAAAGTCCAACACTCACTCATGATAAAAACCCAATGGTAAATTAGAATATATGATCTCTACCTCATTCTGATAAAAGGCATCTATGACAAACCAACAGCCGGCATCATATTAAGTGGCCAAAAACTAAAGCTTTTCCTGTAAAATTAGGAACAAGACAAGGTTATCCAGTATCACCACTCCTATAGTGCTGGAAGTATGAGGCAGAACAATTAGAAAACAGGGACAAATAAAAGGAATACATATTGAAAAATAAGAGCATAAGCTATAACTATTTGCAGATCACAGGATACACTACATAGAAGACCCCCACAGCTGCATTGAAAGACTTGCAGATGTAAGAAATGTAGGTGGATACAAAGTTAACACTCAAAAATCAATAGTATTCCTGTACAAAAACAACAAACCTACTTACAGAGGAATAAGAGAAACAAAACCCTTCACAATAACACCCCCCAAAATGAAATACTTAGGTATCAATATAACAAAGGAAGTAAAAGATCTATTCAGGGAAAATTACAGTACTCTGAAAGAAGAACTTGAAGAAGATCTCAGAAAGTGGAAAGTCATTCATTGTTCATGGATAGGAACAACAAAGATTGTGAAAAGGCCATTCTCTCAAAATTGTTATATAGATTTAATGCAATTACAATCAAAATACCATTAGCATACCACTCAGATCTAGAGAAATCATTTTCAAAATTCATCTGGAAGCAGAACAGACCTAGAATAGCAAAGGTAATTCGGGGAAACAAAGGCGAGGCAGGAGGCATCACAATCCCTGACTCCAAAGTTGTACTACAAAGCTACTGTGATAAAATGATCAGGGTATAGGAATAAAATCAGACTTGAAGATTAATGGAATAGATTAGAAGATACAACCACAACTATAAACATACTCAGCCACCTTATTTTTGACAAAGGAGCCAAACATATTCTCTGGAAAAAAGAAAGCCTCTTTAATAAGTGGTGCTGGAAAAAGTGGCTTTCCATGTGCCTAAATCTACAAATAGACCCATGCCTATCACCATGCACTAAAGTCAAAATGGATGAAAGATCTAAATATTAAAATGGAAACACTAAATCTGATAGAAAACAAAGTAGAAAGAAATCTTGAAGACACAGTTGTAGGCAGAGAATTCATGAACAAAAATAAAACTGATGGGAAATACTTGCCAGAATCAACAACTGGGATCTTGTAATATTAAAAAGTTTTTCATATGAAAACGAATCTCCAACAGAGTGATAGGAAAACCAATGAATTGGGAAAAAAATTTAATCAACTGTCCTTCAGACAAAGAACTCCTATCTAGAAGATATAAAGAATTTTTAAAAAATGAGGCCCTCAAAATTCAAAGACCCAATCTAAAAATGGGCATCTGAGATGATTAGACACTTCTCAGATGAAGAAATACAAATCGCAAATAAATACATCAAAAAATGTTCAACATCATTGTTCATTAGAGAAACGCAAATTACAACCACACTGAGATTACATCTATCACCAGAAAGAATAGCCAGGATCAAGACATACACCTATAACCACCAATAACAAATGCTGTAGTGATGGTGGGGAAAGAGCAACACTTCTACACTGTCGGTAGGAGTATAGAATGGTATAACCACAGTGGACATCAGGGGGAGGTTCCTCAAAAAGCTGGGATTGGAGGTCCCATTTTACCCAGCTATTCCACTTCTGAGCATATTTCCAGAAGAAGTGAAAAGATTATACCACAGTGATATATGTGCACCCATGTTTATAGCAGCACAATTTGTAGTAGCTAAATTTTGGAAACCACCCAAATCCCCATCAACTCTGGAATGGATCAAAAAGATGTGGTGTTTTTATATAATGGAATACTACTCAGCCATAAAGAAAGACCACATTGAGGCTTTTATAGGTAAATGTAAATGACTTGAGAGTATACTTATAAGTGAAATAAATCAAACTCCCATATGTAAATACTGTATTGTCTCCCTAATGAAAGAAACTGAAAGAGTAAATAAGATATAGAATCTTCAATAAATATTGTGAAAGGGTGAGAAACTGCTCAAAGGGGAAAAAAATTACTCAGGCAGGGAAAAGGAGAAAAGAGGGGAAAAGGAGATATATATTTGTATATATATACTTAAGATTATGACAAAGATTGTACTACTAATTCTATTAGTTCTTGGAACAAAACAGTTAACATCCACAGGATTAGATCAACTTTGTATGACTATATCTGGTAATTAGAGCAAGACTTTTGAAGATAACTGCAAAACAACAAAATTTGTTATGCTCCTAGCACCTTGTTTTGAAAGCTTACATTGTTATTATTTTGGACTCTTAAATAAGTTACTTGTTATTTTGTTTTTTCTCTTGTATAGGCTTATATATGCCTAGTACTTCTAAAGGGTTTACAGGAATTGATTTGATTATGTGTGATAGTATGAATAACTACACTGAAGAAAACGAGACGTCATGGTAGCTATCGATGATTTTCTATCATTTTGTTTTGAAGTCCACTAATCTTTTCATTATTTGTTTTGATTGGTTTTAGCCTGTTTACAATCATTTAATTTCAATATATATGAAGGCATGGACAGCTATTTTGAAGAAAACAACAGAAATTATGGTAGCCATTATTGATTTCCTAGTGTCTGGTCTCGAATATCATTAAGTTTTTCATTTTTATGTTTTGATTAGTATTAACTTATTGTGTGTGAAAGTATAGCCAACTATTTGAAAGAAAACAAGAGACATTATGGTAGCCACTGTTGATTTCCTGTTGTCTTTTTCTGAAATCCTGTGTTATTTCCATTGTTTTGCTCTGCTCGGCTTTGTTCTGTTTTCATTTGTTTTGTTTTATTCTCTTTAAAATAAAAAATATTTTAAAGTCATAAAGTGAAAAGTTTGTACTACACTATGATGTTGTACTACACATAAAGTGAAAAGTTTGTACAACACTATGATGTTGTAAATTTAATACAACAACAAAAATACTACTGAAGGAGAAAAGCTCACAGTAACATGATTATTTGCATTAACTGAAAAATAATTATGGACCATAATTTAAACAGTACTTGAGTAGATGTAGTTGCAGTTTAATTAGATACATTCAGTCAGAATCAAAGCTTCATGAGTGCTTTAGGAAACAATCTATTTATGACAGTGGAGTGTTGAAGTTCCCCATTAGAACTGCATTAGTGCTTACTTGCTTTTTCATATCAATTAGTAGGTATTTTATATAGCTGACTGTTCCAGTATTTGGTGCATATAAATTTATGATTCTTATCTCTTCTTCTTCAAACTTCCCCTTAAAAAGTATATAGTGACTTTCTTTGACTCTTCTTACCAGTCTTGGCTTGAAATCCACATTGTCTGCAAATAGAATAGATACTACTGCTTTTTTTCCTGGTTCCTATGGCATGGAGCACTGTTTTCCATTCTTTTACTTTCACTCTATGAACCTCGTTTTGAATAAAATGTGTTTCTTATGCAGAACATATTGTTAGACTTGTTTCTTGGTCCAGTCTGCCTGTTTCAATCAGTCTGCCTGATTGGTGAATTGAGACCATTCTCATTGATGATTATAACTGACAATATTGACTTATCTTGTCATTGCACTATTTTTCTATTTTAGGTTCCATTTCTTTCTTTTCCATTGAATTATTTGCTTTGCCTGGTAGGTTCATTCTATTTGGATTATTACAATTGGTTGCATCATTATCTCTTTCTAGAACTTTTTGGAGTGCTGATTTGGTTTTCCTGAATTTCTTCATGTGTTCTTTATTATAGACATATCTTGTTTCTCCATTAATTTTAAGATAGTTTTGCTGGCCACAATAATCTGGGTTGTTTTCTTCTAGGGCTTGAAATACTTTACTCCAAATTCTTCAATACTTAGCAGTTTGTGTTGACAAGTCTGCTGTGATTCTGAAGGGTTTTCATTTATAGTTGATTTGTTTCGTTTGTCTAACAGATTTCAATATTCTAGTGTTAAATTTCTGGAATTTTAACAATTATATTTCGGTGTGAATTTTTTCTGATCATGGCTATTTGTGTCACATATCTGTATGTCAAATTCTTTTCCCATGCATGGGAAATTTTCTGCTATTACTTCTGTGAATAGATATTTTATGGCTTTTGTGTTGTCTTCTGATTTTTTTCATTGATTCCAACTGAACTTATGTTAATCTCCACTGTATCATCTATCAAGTATTGAACTGATTCCTTTGTGACCCACTGCTATCTTTAAGAGGTCTCTCATTTGATGACTGCCAATCACAACCCTGTCTTCTAAATCTGATATGTTATCATTTTTGGCTGAGCCTGCTGTGTATGATTTCAATAGCATTTTTAATCTCCTGGAAATTTGCCTGCATCTGTTTTATTGCATCCAGTCCTTTCCAATGTGGGGCATTCATGGTTTCCCTAAGCTCCTATTTTTCTCCTTTGGTCTGTATCTACTCTACATTCACT